>CACRXK020005303.1:9651-28534 GCA_902702795.2 Paramuricea clavata
TTTTGTAAACACTACAGTGTTCAGGAGTGCAAATTGACTATTGAGTATTGATTTTAAGCAAACCGTGTCTCAATATCATATTCTATCAAGTTGCTAACAATTTTAAAAAGTAGCGAACAGCGATTCGCTCTTTGAAAAGTAGTCAACTACTTGGCTACTTTTAGGCAAAATGTAGTTCGCTATAACTACAGCTACTGTTTTAAAAAAGTAGTCAAAAACTGCTGGCTACTTGAAAATTATAGTTCGCTACAGTAGCGAACTACAACTACTTCGCTACTATCCACCCTTGGCTATGACACAGGGGCAACAGGCATTCACGTCTCAACAAGCATTCACGTCGCAACAAGCATTCACGTCGCAACAAGCATTCACGTCGCAACAAGCATTCACGTCGCAACAAGCATTCACGTCGCAACAAGCATTCACGTCTCAACAAGCATTCACGTCGCAACAAGCATTCACGTCGCAACAAGCATTCACGTCGCAACAAGCATTCACGTCGCAACAAGCATTCACGTCGCAACAAGCATTCACGTCGCAACAAGCATTCACGTCGCAACAAGCATTCACGTCGCAACAAGCATTCACGTCGCAACAAGCATTCACGTCGCAACAAGCATTCACGTCGCAACAAGCATTCACCTCGCAACAAGCATTTAACGTTGTATTCAGAAAGACAACGCTGATGAAGATACCCCTGGGATCACAAACTAGTCGAACTTTTTGTTTTGCATAAAGAGTTTATTCACGTCGCAACAAGCATTCACGTCGCAACAAGTATTCACGTCGCAACAAGCATTCACGTCGCAACAAGCATTCACGTCGCAACAAGCATTCACGTCGCAACAAGCATTTAACGTTGTATTCAGAAAGACAACGCTGTTGAAGATACCCCTGGGATCACAAACTAGTCGAACTTTTTGTTTTGCATAAAGAGTTTCTTTGTTTCAAAGGCGCGTCTTTCAGTTCGCGTCGTGTTTTCTAAATCAGTCTAAAGGCGGATCTCCACTAGACGATTTTTGAGACGAACGTCAAAACAGTTCGCGACGACACATGCGCAATTGAAAAAACAAACGTTCGAAGAGCGACGTCTAGCGCTTGATGAAAAGTTAGACTACGACATAGTCTGTGTAATGTGATAATTCCGCCTACGAGCGTCTGTGACGCAGGCTAACGAAAAGTAGGATTGACTTCTACTTTTCGTCGAGCGCCAGACGATCGCCAAATTTTTAACCAATAAGATTCAGCGCCAACCAATTCGGAAAGTGTATTGTGTACCATAAACTATGCTTATATGTACCAAAATGCAAGCTTGAACATTAGAATAAACACGAACAGCTACTTGTCCAATTGAATATAATTTGTGTCGCTTTGTAAATAAAATTATCTTAATTTATTAAGTACAATTTAGTCATCTGTATAAAATAATAACAAAATGTAAAATCTAGCTACGTATTACAATTGTGATAATCGTACAATATAATCCTCAGTGCTGTATAATGTTCAGGTTAAAAACAGACTAGGGTGCCAGAACTCATTTTAAGTGGGAACTCTAAATAATTCTGTAGTAACATATATATTATATATTTTGTGGTATTTAAAACACTCTACGCATGCACGAAGGGCTGTTTAGCTTCGGCTATCCGGTCTGATTCGTGTCGCGAAATATTTCCTTTGCGGCAAAAGAAGAGATTGATTAACTTATTTCTGTCCACTTTATTTTAGATAACTTCTCTGTAAGACATGAAATATATTTACCAGCCTGGTTAGCCAATTAGCTAGCCCATCTAACATAAACAGCGTGGTAGATTAACCCCTAACCCTATTCCTAACGAATAGGTATTAGCACAAGCGCATGTATGAAACAATAAATTCTCGTTAATAAAACTCGTTAAATTCTTGGGCTTATCGTATACGTTTCCTCTATTTAGCCCCCACCATCTATTGCTACTATCTTCAGTAGCCTCCTCGGATATACCATTCGCACTATATAACCCATAGAGATACTATAAATTCGCGCACCCGTATAATACTACCATATTTTTGTGCAATGAAGGAGAAAGAGAATAAGCAACATTAACAATTTAGTAATTTTTTAATATACTTTTATTAAATTCCATAAAATTTCATAAGAATGAATTTAAGCATTAACTATGATTTAAGAAAACCCGACACCACGCGAATTGTTAAAAGACTTAATAAACAGGCGCATTACGGTTTAATTAATCTTTTCAAACCTGGTTTAGTGCTAGATCAATGCAAACTATTCTAATGGTAAACATGCCGACCAACATAACCAATCTTTTGATTCTACCCATAAAACCTATTAACATGTTATATTTTTACCATAGTGCCCTCCGCAGACCACTCTTGCTCGCCAATCCATCCCAAAAGACCGGTACAGATAAATATTTTAGTCAATCGAATGAATTTGGATGATTACATGCAACACTATAGGAGCACAGGTTGTTCTGTGGGGTGGTTAAGTGTTGGCGTTTACCAGTTCTCAACCTATTATTGTTTCTTTCCTGCTTTGAACGCACGCTTCCGGAAAGCACGTCATCTTCGCTACACAGCGGTCTCGTTTTCACGACTGAGACGTTGGTCATCGACTAATGTCACATGCACTAAAAAGTCTAGTCTATATATACTGGCACACTGAATTCTGTGAGACAGTGCAAAGTCAAAACCTAATCGTCTAGAAGGAGGTTCACGAAGTTTGTCTTCTTTGCCTCTTTTTGTCCGCTTTCTCCTTGTCTGAAATTATTAACCAATAACTTTTAAATAAAATATCAATATGATACATAATACATGTGTAACAAAAAATATTTTAACATTAGTTTTAACTGCAATGTTTCTCATAATAACTGCTATAAAAACTACGGAATATCTAAATGATTGTACATACTATACGCCACGACGCACTTGATTAAGGGACCATAAACCAATCAAGGCAGCGTCCCAGGTCATTTCGAAGTCATGCAGTGATTCCGACTGCTGTAGTTGTGTGACTCCGCTTTGGGCAAAGAGTTCATGGTTGTAAGTTTTCTGGCACCCCAGTCCATTTAACAATTATTCGCCGAAGGCGAGGTGATTATCGGGGAATATTCGCCGAGACGAAGTCGAGGTGAATATTCCCCGACAATCACCGAGCCTGAGGTGAATAATTGTTTTAGTATTTTTGCACAAGTCTTTTGTGTTATTTGGTATACTGAATTTATTTTAATTTCGCTTATTTCTTTATCAGTAAACTTTCACAAAACGGCTAGCCGCCATGTTGAAAATTTCAGTTTTGTTATATTCACCTGGGGCTGGTTGTTCAAAAGTCGATTAGCTTAACCCTAGGTTAACTTAAAATTCAAAGCAAACTTCCTAACAGCTTGTTTATAAATTTGGAAATATTTCTTCACAAACCATGTCTGGATCAATACAAGTTCGCTTTTCTGACATTTTGAAATAAATGGACATGCAGAAATATGCAAACTAAAACAGTGGGTTAAATTTTAAACCTGGATTAGCGCTAATCCACCTTTGAACAATCGGTCCCTGTAGGTGAATATAACAGCATAATACGTCAAATTTGACCAATCAGGTTGTAGGATTTATTATGTTCACTTGTGCAAAATCACTAAAAAGTGATATTATTTTTATTGCATAAAATTTCTAGCTAAACCTAAATTTCCTATTCTATATATAAACCTGATCCACTTTCAGATTTACTAAATGAAGTACACGAGGACTCTGGAGAGCCTGAACTGCTGGAGATTTCCGTTCCGTCATCGCATATTAACTTTTCTACCCTACGTACGATCGTCTCTGTAATATTTTCTGCATTTGAAGTATCTTCACTCATCTGTTTATGTAGTTCTTTCAATCTTGACTTTAAGTCTTCTTTCTTAGTCTCATTTACTAATGTGTTCAACGTTTCGACATGTCTTCTACAAAATGTTAATAAATATCGATTACTTCATGCTTAATGAGTGCATGGGATTTTCATTTATATTACATTAAATTTACAAACTCCTGTCCTCTATTTGCTGCATATTATGGGCTTTATATACTTTATATTACTTCAAATTTATTTTTAAAATCTGCGAATATTATTTTCTCCCACTTGTCCTCTCCCTATTATCAACCACACACGACCGGAAATTAGACAGAAAATGGCTATGCCTCTGAGCATTCATTCCATGTCATCGTGGGCTCATTCAGTTTGCTCTTGGTTAGTTTTTAATCATCTATTGTTCTCGGGGAACCAGAGTAATAAAAAAAGACTAAAGGCAGATGTGCATTTGTATACAGCTATTTCAATTAAGGTTGTCCACGAGCAAAGCGGAAAAGTCGAATACGGGCGCGAAAGGCTGCTGGGAATCGCTTTGAAAATTCATTAATTTGTTAGCGATTCCCAGCAGCCTTTCGCGCTCGTATTCGACTTTTCCGCTTTGCTCGTGGACAACCTTAAATATTAAAAAAATAATAAAAATAGAAGGCCTAGGTAAATAGCTGTATAATATTAGACAAACACAAGGAAAATATAAGCCTCTGGATGAAAGCGACAATTGATTGATCGCACCGCGCCAATCGGTTTAAACTAGGCTCAGATACTGACTGAATAATTCACAAATAAGTTATCTTATTGGTTTATCTCAAAACTGGTCACGTGTCAAGATTGGTTGATTGTTAACTGGATGTCGTTACACGATAACGAGGTTATTGTCGCTTTCAACCAGGGGCCGGTGGTTCAATCACTATTTTAACTGGAATACATACTTTAATGTTTTATTTGTACTTTGTAATTCTTTACAAGCACGAAGTACTTTCTCCCCAATAAAATACATGTGATTTCTCCTAGCTCTTCCTTCCATCTGGTCTGCTTCTAACAAGGCTCGAGCTTCTCTCTCGCGTACGAGATCCGCAGTAACATGTTGTAGTTTAGCCTGATATACCTAAAATTATATGTAATATTTAACAATTATTATACAGGGTGTATCGAAAAAAAGGTAATCGAACTTCAGCGCGCTATTATTATCCGAATTACTCTGCGTATGAACGAAATTTTTTCATATTCGGAAAGATCATGGTTTCAGCTGTTGAATGATATCTTCTTCATAATGAAGAAGATATCATTCAACAGCTAAAAGCATGATCTTTCCGGACTTCATACAAAATGGGTAAAAAATGAGCACATGCGAATCCGATAAAAAATTATAGTCAGAATCGCATATTTTCACTGTTGAGAGTTGGGTATAAAACCATTGAAAATTAACCCCCTTTAGTACTTAAGTTGATGAATTTCATTTCAATAAACTACGCACATATTCATAATTATTAGTTAAGTAGGAATAAACTTAGCTAAGCTACGACACGTTCGTGATTAATTGCTTTTTCTTTTGTTATGCATTGTTTAAAGCGCCGTTTACACTACGCTCAATTTTTGGTACGGCACGGATAAAATTGGTACCAAGGTAGTCCAAGAACCAAAAAGTGGTACGGTACCAAAAATTGAGTATAGTGTAAACGGGGCTTTAATTAGGCACAGAAGTGAAAATATGGATTTTGATTAACATTTTTGATCGGACTCGCACTTGCTTATTTTTTCTTCACTTGGCATGCAAAACATGTCATTCAGTAGCTAAAAGCCTGATCTTTCCGAATATGAAAAAAAATGGTTCATACGCCGAGTAATTCACGTACAATGGCGCGCTGAAGTTCGATTACTTTTTTTATACACCCTGTCTAGTAGAGAGTGAGATACTGAAAAATACACAGTGAGATATTTTCCATATCTTCACTAGTGAAGATATTGATCACGTCACAATTTGCTTTTGAGCGTGAAATTTCACAAGTTTTTGCATGGGACTATTTACACGGTGGCTTGAAGATATGACTTTTATCTTCTCGTGTTAAAAACAATTTTTCACCACTCGAAGATAAAAGTCATATCTTCGCGCCGCCGTGTAAGGTATCCTCTCTATATAAAGTATTTTCCATGTTTACATACAGTTATATCAACACGAGCGGAAATTGGGAAAACGAGAAATTGTGTGGAAACACGACGCCCGAGGGCGGAGTGTTTTCCCACAATTTCGAGTTTTCCCAATTTCCACGAGTGTTGGTATAACTGTATATCAATACGGAAAATCTTTTAATATTTTTTTTATAATATAGCACAAAGAAATATATAGAAAGAAATTTTCCGTGTTCAGAATTTACAAATGCTATATTATACTATGTTTTAACTTAAATAGAACACATGGTAGTGTTGGAAAATCATAATCAATTAATCACGTTAATCATAACCACCGTTTCCTGGTGAAGTCCGAAGTCGAGTCCGGAGTCTACTACGATATGACCATGCGGCCACTTACATCTGATAACTGCAGTTGAGGATTACTGACTTCCGGTAACGTCGATTTTCCATATCTTTTCGACTAAAATAGAAATAAATTTTATTTCTAATTAAAGTGCACATATAATGATTGAGAACTTTATATACTTGTGATATTGATGAAAAATTTCATCTTCATGACCTTCCTGGCTGTCAGAGCTACCGAAAGTGACGTAAAATAAGGCTTTTTTCTAAGAAAACTGATTTTTGCATATTGCCTTATTAAACGTCCTTATTAAACTGATTTGCTTTGCCGTATTAAAGCTATATACCTTCCAGTAGCTTTAATAATTTAAGTTTAAGCATATAGTTGCAATATGCCGCAAAGAAAACGAAGAAGATTGCGTTTTTCTCTAAGAAAATATTGCATCTCGTTTTAAAATGCTCTGATCACGAATATCACAAACATACAACATTCCTAATCGTTATATGTGTAATTCACTGAAAAGATGGCGGGATTCATGATACTTTGTAACACAGGGAAAGTGCCAGGCGGATAACGGCTACATAATTGACAGCCGGTGTACACCAAAAGTACAAAAATATACAGAAATATTAGACATGTACCCATCCTGTATCGTTCTTCCATTGGTCTATTGCTATTTTCAGTTTTCTCCTTGGACCAAGTCTAAAGACAGAAAATCAGCCAAAATAGCTTGTACATTTCAAAACCATCATCAGAGATATGAAAAACTAGTTTCATATTTATTCTGACACTGCAGAATAGAAAGAAAACATTCGTTGTCTCGAGCTGGACTCAAACTCGAATCTTCTGGTTTCTAGACCGCCGCCCTACTCATTGAGCTATAGAGGGATTCATGTAGCCTTTCTCGTGCCGCCATTTTTGGGTGGTATTTCAGCTGAAGTCTGCGAGATAAGTGCACATAACAGCCACCTTTTATAATTGTTTGACGAATTATGATAAACTTGCTTTGTAAATGGTTAGTTTATTTTGAAAAATTGCTTTTCACATTGTTTTGTCCGCATTGGTTAACGAGAATTAGATGCCACCCATAAATGGTGGATATTCGTCATCGTGAGAAAGGCTAATTCCGGCCTATATTTTACATTTCAAGAGTATATTTTATTATTTTTTGAATTGGAAAGCATATTATATTTGGGGACTTTCGAATACTTTATACATTTATGAGACCTAAGCAGGAACAGTTGCGACAAATGCGCTAAACTATACATAGGCCCTCTGTCAGGAATCGAACCTGCGGCCACTGCGATTCCGGTACAGCGCTCTAACCAACTGTGAGCTATACAGGGTGGATCAAGAAAAGCGCAATCCTCGACTGAAATGTAAATTGCTAAACAAATAATAGACGAAAATGTTAAAGTTTACATTCATTTTAAAGCGTAGCCATTCAGCTTTCTAACAGTGGGTTGTTTCTTAAATTTGACTCATTGGTTCGCGGGTAATAATACTTTACGTTATTGCGATTGGAGATTAAAAAAATTGAAATGGAATAACAAATCGTTCTCATGAAAATAACTGATTTTTTCATTAAAACAAAAAAATGTTGCATTTTATTAAATGGATTGTAACAATAAGTATAATTACGGCTTTTCTTCCACTATTTTAACTCAGTTTGAAACTTCAAATGCGATATAATTTTGGCTTGGACCATCTAAGCTGACTGACATCAACTTGCTACAATTTCTGTTTACATTACATTACATCGCAATTCGATGACAGTCTGGCTCAGACACCAGAATGTTTTGACGATTTTTAGCATTCGTTTAGGATTTTCAAACAACCTGGTCTCTTTTAAAATACTTTTAATTTGTTCTTACGTGGTTTTCCAGATGTAGTGACGATAACATTAAAGTTTAAAGAAGAAAATTCTAACATTTAAACCGACTAAACAATAACATAGTAAACTTGCATAATTAAACAGCAACTAAAAATGATAGGTTTTACTAAATCTTTTCCTGTGCAATTATTACTAGCATTGGAGACAAGGATAATAGTTTGTTTCAAAGAGAAAAGAACAGGCTTTGAAGTAAGCCCAAAAGCGTTTAACTAGATATAGTATTTCGAAAGTTATTAAGCACAAAAGATGAATTGCGTTTATTTTGATACACCCTGTAGAGGCCAGTTGTCAAAGTGTACGAAACTTTTGGAGTGATCCGCCCCTCGGACCGAAGCTGTGATGAGTAAAAATGAAATAACACAATACCTCACTTACACTACTATACCAAGCTCTCTAAGATCTTCTTCCGTTAAACGAAGAAGTATATTAAAGTCAATACACGCATCTTCAAACAGTTTCAAATATTTTTCAAGACCTAAATCTGTTAAAAATGTTTGTAGTGTAGGAGGTTCATGAGGGGAACGTCTCTCCATGTCACGAGTCATGTATCTAAAATGATCACAAAAATATATCTTTAATTAGACGTGATCGTGACTTCTAAAAAGTAATAATTTTCACATCATAGACACGATCAGAAATTGCGGCCATAAATTGAAAGCTTAGAATGTACACGCTGACGTGTACTGAAAATTAATGAGGAAAACTGCAAAGTTATTTCAAGATAAAGTCGGCAAGTTTTTGATTCATTCATTTGGTAGAATTTAGAGATTTAATAAGAGAAGGTTAAAGGCCCAAGAAAAAATATTTGGTGACTCAACTTACAATGTGAGCCTTATTTCGCCACAAATAAGTCGAAATAGAGCAAAACAAAAAGCGCTGGAAATTTCTTGTCTGAGCCCACAATATCATGCAAATGAATGGTCAGCGACATGACCATTTTTCTGTGCAATTTCCGGGTATGCCCACACACCAATTACCTGCATGCATAACGCGTACGTGTTTAACAAAATAATTACAACTAGCCTTCGTATTTAACTATAGGAGAGTCTTCGTATTTAACTATAGGAGAGCCTTCGTATTTAACTATAGGAGAGTGTCATCGAAGGCCATAGAATACTTCGGTAATGTTGCAATTGATGTGTTGTACCAAATAAACAAATATTCACCAATATTAAATTTCAACAAATTAAATTCTGCGGAAATTCAACGTCCAATCATGTGAGTTATCAAGTATGTAAATTGGTTGGCAACATGCGTCAGCCGAGTACGTCTACTGTTTTTACTAGTGAAAGCTCGTTGTCCTAACGTTTCGATTAGCCAGTGGATGGTTCAATGACTGTCATGTATAATACAGCAAGTTTTGGAGTAGCAATTAGCAAAATAACGAGCAGGGGCGTAGGCAAATGGCAAATGTCTGGTTGACTCGGCAAATCGTTTTCGGATTTATCGGCAAATTGTCTTCGTAGTCAGCGAAAATATCTGAGCGGCTCGGAATAAAAAGTAATAGTTATAGCAAAAACGTTGCTAAATTTACGAAAATTACGGAAAAAGTTAGCAAATAGGGATACATTAATGGAAAAGTTTGTGAAAAATGGTATGTCCGGAAACATTTTCGACACCCCCCCCCCCGCTTGCCAACATTTCGGGAAAAAATATTAATTAGCGACTGAAATGTTGTAGCCCACCCCACCCCACCTTCTTTAGCCTCTTCGCTACGGCCCTAACAACGAGTGTCTTGATGGCGTGGACATGGCGAGATATTCAAAATAAAGAAAAGACAATAGAACATTCTGATCACTATTCGCGGGTTTCATATGACGTCACGTGAGGGATCAAGGGTTCTGTGTCAAGGTAACCTGCGATCAGGCCTATAAATAAATAAATAAGCCTGATACAAATCTTAACAAAAGTCCATGCCGTTACAACCGTATTACGCTTGTAAATCTGATTGGTCTATTAGACAAAAGATTTTTTAATCTGTCATTTGATTGGTTGGTGCTAATTATATTATACTATTGTTGTTGATATATTTTATAGTGATCACAACAAAAATTACATTGTTGTTGTCATTGTGTGAAATTTAAATTTCTCCTGCGACATTTTGATTGGATACTAAATATAAACTTTGTTGTGGGTGGAAAGCGATCGGTTTAAGGTTTGTGTCAGGCTATTATTTGTAAAATAGACCTTATTGTCAAGGGTACAGGATGGGTATTATATTATTTATATTGGCTTTTATAATAGTCGGAGAACTCGTTTACATAAGATGCGTTGACAGCCATTTTGTTTCTTTGTTGTTTTAGTTGACTTCAGTTCAATGATTGACCCAATACTTGAGTCAAATTATGCTAAAATATCACGTGATTGAAACCCAAGAATTCTTTTGCAAGTGTTATGCAAAGGTCCACTACAACATCGCGCCGTATTAAACTAATAATATAATATGGATTTGATGAGCACAGTGATAATCACCAGGTCATCAATTTACTCGCAAACTCACAAGCATGGTAAAGTTAACCAATTAGTTAATAATGAAATCACACAACATACTGGTGAAAAATACTGTCTACTGGTGTCCCAACAGGAGTTCTGTCATAATCAACAATAGTCGAATCTGCAAAAGACAATCAATTATAACTTTTAAAAATTAATTAATTACGATTAGTTGAGAAGTTGAAATCACCACAAGTAACACAGGAAAGTTCCGAGCTCCAAGTGAGGCAATTGTTCAGAAATTTCTGGTCTACTTGCGGTGATTTCATTTCCTTTGCTTCATTTCTAATAATAATTAAGTATATTGTTCATGATGTAAGCAATTAATTATTACCAATTCATTACAAATTAATCATTGATTAATTAATTACTAAGAATTAATACATTAGTTAATTAATCATTAATTAACTAAGTAGAACTGCTAACAATTTATTACAAGTGGAATTAATTTCCATAATTCCCGTTGAACGGCTCAATTACCCATCAGCAGTTTCACAGTTTCAGTGCAGTAAAAATGAATTTATTTGGGTTACATTTATGACGAGAAATCATTTTTCCCATAGCGTGGAGGGGGAATTTTTCCCACAGTGCGTTTTTTCACAAGACAAGAAAAATATTGAACAAGATCGTGAACACACGTGTTAATAGAGAGGTTAAGATACCCCGGTTTCGTTCGATGTACGGGTACGAGTAGTGTCATACTGATGTCTGTAATTCGATCATACTTTTTCTGTTTTCTTGCAATAGACAATGATAGTAATGCGATAAATGTGCACCTTAATTACGAGTAAAGCTACAGACATCGACGAAAATATTGCTTACCAAAATCATGCTACCCGTACCCGTACACGTACACGTACACGAAAACCGGGGTATCTTAATCTCTCTAATAGTATACGCGCGATCTTTAATTCAAAGGTATGTAGAGTGTTAAATTGCGAATCTGGGTACCACATCTTTAGATTAAACTTACCACCTGCTGATAACACAAAGCTATCCCCAACAGCTGTTCTGAATTCGCCATCGATTGCAATTGCACTGGACTGCTGCACTTCGGACCTTAGAATTAGGGAAGAAACATTAACCAATCTTCAATGTGGATAAACATTTGAAAATGGGTGTGAATATCACGACGGGTGAAAGTAAGACAAGTGGCGGTCACCCATGGGGGACGACCGCCCGCAGATAAACTGTGTAACAAAGCTGTATCAACGATTTTACAACAATGAAAGCAATTGTAGGCTATAAATTATTATAAAGCAAATTTGTATGAAATTTAAGGCTAAAAGTCTATAGAACTGAGATCTGCAGCAACAAAATTGTGGCAACAGAAATCCCCCCCCCCCCCAGATATTGTGCGAAATACCCGCGTATCCCAAACCTTGAGACAACCTCGTACCCAGGCTCTTTCCCTTGAGAAAGTACGAGCAAAATGTAAGTGCGCAGATAGCGAGAGCCCCGTGTAAGCAAACAAGCCTAGGCCGTAATATTAAAGATCTTAATTAAAATAGACGTGTACGGCAGACTGCTAGCCGCAAACGGCCTTCAAATCGTATATTGAGCTCAACAGTTAGTTGTAACAGTTAGTTGTTCGAGGTTAGAACAACTTGTTACATGGTTAGCTACTTAGTTGTCAAAAACATATCTTTAAATGCGAGTTGAAGTTTGCCGTTAGTGGTTTGCTGTAAACGCTAATCAGAAGTAAGGGGGCCGTTTACCGATTCTCTTCTTCTGATGGATGTGAACGAATACTCGAATATCTAGATGAGTTATCAATGTTCAGATGAAGATACATACACTCAGAACATTCATAACTCATCTACTCGTTCACATCCATCAGAAGAACAAAATCGCAAATGTAGACAGGCCTTTAAGGTCGCTAGTGGCGTACCTCCTGCAGACCACACCATACTCCATTCTAGTATAGGGTACTATATGTGTATTCTGGAAATCACGCCCGCAATAAAAATCAACATACAGAAAAGTTTACTTACAATTGGCTTGAAAGGAGGATATCATCAAAAAAGTGATGTGGATTATTATCTTTCAACCACTTATTAACTTTTTGACACGGTTGTTTATCCATACCTGTACATAAATCGCTCAAATCTGAAGAAGGAAAAGGAAACTGACATTTCGGCATACATATGTCCCCCCCCCCCCGCCCCGTTGTCTCGTATGCCTATGTTTACTGTACCTGCATCATTTCTGAGTGATGGAAACCTGATGCAATGATTATCAATCATATTTATAATAACATTAGTTGTATTATATCGTTCCGCCAAGTCCCGAGCTGTGTAACCTTTGTTACATACGAGGTCTAAGTCGATTCTCTAAAAGTGAAATGTACAGTATTTTCAGTAAAACATTGCAGTACGTACTTGCTTAAAGCACAGTTCGGCCTTTTGAATAATAATGGTTTTTAATGTGAGAATAGGCAATTCCAGCTTTTAGTTTATGCGTGCAGGGGGATGGGAAGTAAGGTATCATATTGCTGATTATGCTGAAAAAATAAAAATGGTGGCTGTGTAAACACAGAGTGGCAGCTTTTACTTGTAAATATTGAAATATTTCGGTTGTTTCGGCTGTTTTTATTGAAAATTTTCAGCCTAATCAGCAATATGACACCTTACTTCCCGTCACCCCCTGCGCGCATAAATTAAAAGCTGGAATTGCCTATAGTTCTTGTCGTTGAGAGTGAAGTTGGCAACATCTTTTGTAAACTAGGTTGTAAAACAACATAGTCATAGAGTATATGCATTAATGAAGAAGATTAGATATGTTGGCAACTCTGATCCTGGCTTTGTTGAATCTTAAAACTTTGCCTATGAAAAGTACTATAATGACAAAAATGCAAAATTTCAAGTTCTCGTTCACAAAAATAAACTGTACCATTACAAAGTTCGCAAAAACCTTTAACTCAAAACCGACTTGAAAATTCGCACAACTCGCTAAAATGTCTTATACATATGCTTTTTGCGATCTTTCTTATGGTATAGTTTATTTTGGTGAAAAGTAAACTTGAAATTTTGCATTTTTAGATCATTAAAAAAAGGTCATCAAGTTTAGATTAGTGTCAGATAAAGATTAGATTAGGGTTAGATTAAGATTCAACATGTGTCGCGAATTATTGTATTGATAATTTCGGACGTGTTTAACAATTCACTCGTGTTGTAAATTCAAAGGTAGAGCTCATGCTGTAATATGTCACGTGAAGAGGCTTTAAAACTCATCTTCATTCTTTATATAAAAGTGCATTATAATTAGTATTCTTTATATAAAGAATAGTACTAAAATCGTGTTTGAAGCTATTCAAAACACTTGTAGTCGTGATTTATCGTATCTACCAGTAGCGTAGCCAGCCCGACGATTCAGTCCCGCTATGCAAATATTGCCATGTTTATAAACTATCAACATAATCAATTTCTAAAGAAATGAATAATGATGAGAAGAAATTTACATAGCGGGACCAAATCGTCGGGCTGGCTATACGCCACTGATATCTACGCGTGTTTGAAATAGTACGTAAACTTTCTAGTTAGCAGCAATGCAACAAATACAACTTACATGTTCTAGAAATGCACCAAAAACTCCTTCATTTCCTTGTTTAGCTACTTCCATAAACGGCGTGTAACCCGTATCATTCTGCCTGGAAATAAACCATCAAGGCGATATCTGAGAGACTGCATCCACCTATTTAATAGACGTTCGCTGTGCATGCTTACAGCACGTCCTTTTTGAAAACCACGTTTAAGACCGGATGAAACAAAGACGAGAGTGCATGAGACTTGGCAGTCACGCGACCTTGGTTCGTTGTTCTTAATGCTTTCCCGACACGATCATGCACTTTGTTTACTTTGAAATGTAGTCGGACACTCATTGAACCTTTATGAACCTTTATTTTGTTAATTTAGACACAAGAATAAGAAGGTATAGCAGAAGTGTAACTCGAGTCGATTCCCTTATTGTTTTACGTCCACGAAAATTTTAACTCGCTCACGCCAGGCCACGCCATCCTGGCTAGTACAGCCGGACGTTATGATCAGGATTTGGTAGGTACAAAGTGCCGGTTGTACTAGTCAGGATGGCGTGATTGATGACGAATTGCTTGTAAAAACGCGGACAAATACTTGCTTGAGTTACGCTTCTGCTATACCTTCCTATTCTGTGATTTAGAGCTTGAAATGTCCCCTGTAACAATTCGTCACCAGTGAGCTCCACATGTCTGGAGTGAGAACTCAAGTCCGTGTTAACCGCGCAGACAAAAACAATAAAAAGGAACTGGAACTGACGTCTAATTCTTTGTTTGCAATCGCGTGACTTTTCATTCAAATGACGGGCAATCAAACAACTTGTGGACTATTTTTCTCCTATCAGAATGGTTGTAGCAAGAAAAACTGAGCGGTAATTCATCTTTTGAGTCTTAAAGACTTAAACTGTCTCTAAACTCGATCAATACATTGAAATAGCCGTTTTTTGTTATACCGAATTGAAATCCCAAAATTACGTCAATGCAAACAAAGAATAGCTCCTTCGATTTCCGCCATCTTGCCAAGGAGAAAAAGAAAAAGTTGGGGAAATTGCTTTAAAAGCTGTTTACGACCTTCAGAGCTATTGGACGTCAATGGCCGCCATCTTGGCTGCACTTTTCTCATAGGCCGAATGAGAAATGCTCCAGATATATATGGAGCTCAATGTTCGTGACTGTTAACTCTCATCAACTCTCATTTTCGTTTGACCAGGGCTTAACACTCTAAAAACAATCTGTGTAAAATGTTCTTTACTTAATATTGCTGGTTAATTTTCCAGGTTATTTTTATCTTGTTCCTAGGGAGTTTAACCTATAGTCGGGTTAATTTGACCAGGATATACTAGTTTTAATCAGACTATGCTAGGTGGTATTAACCCCAAATATGGTTATTTCTGGGTATAACCAAGACGTATAACAAGTGAGAGTGTTAGGCTTGTTTTAGACGTCGCATCTTGCATGTGTCGAATTTAATTCGGTTGGGCGTGGCTTTTTAAAGACTTGAAATGTCACATGTTGCCACTTCAGAAGAAGATAAATCTTTCGATATTTCTATTTTCCCGACAAATTTAGGCTTATAGTCAAATATTCTTATGACATTCTTAAATTTCTGAGTACAGTACCATAAGACACTTTTGCAGTTGTTTGTAATAGATTCATCACATATGCTTTCATACTTTCCTCTGAAAGATGTACTTTGAACGAACTTGGGTATATTCTCCGTAAACTCTTTAAATATTGCCTATTTTAACCTTACTATTCTTTTTACGAGTTTTTTTTTATCTAAAGCTTTACGTCATTCCAGGCCGAATGTGCAAAATGTGTGAACTCAACATGTGCAAAATTCGATGTTTAATTTAAAACAGGTGTCGAATATTTTCATGTAGTTCGCTCGAATCTAATGCGAATTGTATCCGATACATGCAAAATGCGACGTTTGAACCAAGCCTTAAGCCCTGGGCAAACTAGGAAACATTGTTGCGGAAACATTGTTTCCTGCCAATGTTTCGCCATGTTTCCCAGAGTGGGCAAACACTAGGAAACGGCATTAGTGAGAAACATAGGGAAACATCAAATGTTTCCGAATTCGGTAGGAAACATTTTTGCTTCCCGGGAAGCAAATTTTGTTTCCGCAACAATGTTTCCACGGGTGAGCAAACATGGAAACATTTGAGGAAACATCGAGAATCACAAATGTTTCCACAACAATGTTTCCTAGTTTGGCCAGGGCTTTAGTTTTAGAGTCGGTATTTAAATAATGCCATTCAGAGTCTCGACTGCGCATCCAAATGACGCGTTCTGCGTCGATCGAGATAAATTGCATGTAGCTGAGACTGGAAGAATTAGAATATGCATATCAAAGTATTCAACTGTTCAATCGTCATTTGAATATGCAACTAGAGATCCCAAGGATAGTGCAAATACAACATATTATTTTGTGATAGTCGCTCGTATAAATAGCAAACGTTATAGTTTACCTTTTCACAATTTAAGAGTATAACACAACGTGTTTACAACGTACGTCAAAAACAATATGGCGACTGTTGGGAATAGTGCTGGTCAACATCTCGCAGGCGCTCACACTCCCCTCCCCTCCCCTCCCCTCAAACATATATAACAGAAAATTTCAAAGTTACTAATATTAATAAATGTTCAGTCCAACAATTCATCGTTTATTTCCATTGGTTCGCGCTGTTCGTATTGTTGTTCATGCCAATCTACCTGAAGACGTTTGGTTGGTTGTCTCCTCTAGCGCTGCGTCTTGATGGTTGTGGTTCACCTTCTGAATCGCTGCTTGTCTCATAGTTGTCTGCTTGGTCATCTGACTCTTCAGTTTCCCATGAAAGGACTTGTTGGCTCCAGCTCGTTAAAATGCCTTGGTTTTACACGTCCGGTAGGGTTATTTTCCTGTTGCAGCTTGTAAGTGTTGCCGTGGCGCTCTAATACTATGAATCGTTTACTCTTTAAATCTACCAGCTTTTTACCGCCTAGTTTGTTCCGTTCTGTAGCTGTGAGAGGAGTTCGAACTCCTTCCTCAATCTCGAATGGCCGTTTCATTGCCGTTTTTGTTCTCTTCTTATGTTTGTCCTGTTCCAAAGAAATCTTGCGCTTCACCAGTTGAAAAACATCATCCAACTTCTTGGCATCAGATCGTGCCTGAGCTGCGACTGCACACCGTTTCACGTCTTCCGGTCTCCACTCTTCATCTGAGCCGGCAGAATCTTCAGGTAAGAAGAATGTTTCCGGTCGTCTCGCTTGTTGTTTGAAAACCAGTTCGTGCGGTACGGTGATATCCCAGGGGATCTGTTACTGAAGTGTTATGGGCAAACGTCACTGTGTGCATCGCTTTTGGACAACTTGAGGGATTCCTATTACATACCGCTCTAATATTAGCAAAGAGCTGGTTTTGTTGCTCAACTTGTGCTTGTGACTGCGGATGCTCGGAACTTCCTAGCGCATGTTCGATGCCAAGCTCCTTGCAAGTAGCTTCGAAGACGGTCGCAGTAAAGTGGGGTCCTCATTCGCTACCAATCACTTCGGATATGTCCAACTGTGTTATCCATTCATCTATTAACACACGAACTGCTGTCTCTGCCGAATTATCTGACGCTGCGACCAACTTAACATAACGTGTTAATACACCCTGTATGGCAAGGACATATGTGAAGCCTTCTGGAACTGATGCTTGAAAGGGACCAACGAAATCGATCTGGATGCGTTGGAATGGTTGTTTTGGAATGTCATTTTCTCCAGGGGTGCTTTACCTTTTGAACCTTGCAAAGACACGTTGGCAAACATCGCAACCGGCAACATATTTTGCTACATCTAACTTCACCCCTGGCCACCATACCATTGCCCAAACACGGTCCCATGTGCGATCACGTCCCATGTGTCCCCGGCCCTAGAGGTGAGTCGTGAACTAACTGAAGAAACCTCCGACGTAGGCTTTGAGGAAATACAACAAGGAGATTCTGGTTTTTCCCGAGTGGACTATTTTCCGTTGAACCACCATTGTAGCTACAACGTAGAATACCATCTTCCAATACTGTCAATCAATCGCGCGCCTGCCACAAGGCCTTTGCCTCTAGTTTATTGGGTCCTTCAATTCCAGTCGTTGTTCACAAGCTCTTAAGTATTCCCTTACCGGTACCGCTGGATAATACCTTTGGGCATCATAGACATCTTTTCTTGCAAACATGGGAAAGATTCGGTAAGCACTCTCCTATTCAGCCCAGTGAACTCAATCTATTTACTTGGAACGATAACATTCAGTCATTTGGCAGTTAAAAAGTGAAGCTTCGCGTGAGCAACGCGTGAGCAGTGACGTCAGCCCTTCACGCCATTTCCACGCCATATAGTACGTCAGTTTCAGTCCCTTTATACGCCATCACCGCTCGGTCTGATCGCCACGCCATATAGTACGTCAGTTTCAGTCCCCTTATACGCCATCACCGCGCGGTCTATCACGAATCAGCGCGCGTCACGGCGGCGTTGGCATTGGCATCCAGTGAACTATATACATGGAAGGCTGACTTCAGTCATTGACGTAATCAAAAAGTGAAGCCAAAGATGGCGGATTTTGAAGCCATTCTTGCGCGTCATTCTCAGTCCCCTACCCGCGCGGCCAAACATTTTTTGTATTTTCATGGCGGG
>CACRXK020005304.1:0-17712 GCA_902702795.2 Paramuricea clavata
AAACAACCAAAAATATTTGGTTATATTAACCAATTATTATTGGTTGAAATGACCAATTAATTAATGGTTAATTTTATTGGTTAAAACGACCATTTTTAATTGGTTCTCTCAGATGCATCGAGGTGACCAATTTTTTTTGGTCATTTCGACCAATCAGTTTTTAGTGTGTAGAGACTGAGACATGATTTTTCTAATAGAACCGCCATGTTTAAGTTTATCTACTGTATCTACCAATATATCATGGTTATATAGTTTCTGATTATGGTTATGAGTAGATTTGAAGACATTGGTGGTACGTAATTTTCTCCAGGCATTCTGTGAATAGTTTTTGCAATGCCATGTATTACAAGAAACATTCAAACTTTCATTAAAAAATAAAAGAATTGTTATCATTAACTATCGTAATTACTTGCGTAATTTAACCCCGGGCATTCATTTCCGACTCCTGGGCATTCTTTTGTGACAGCCGGACATTCCGTGAACAGCATTTTGCAATGCCATCTGAATGCCATATATTACAAGAATTATTTAATTTTTTTTATAAAATAAGTAATTTTATTAATAACCGACGTAATTATTAACGTAATTTTCCCCGGGCATTCTTTCCAAACTCCCGGGCATTCCCGGGCATTCAACGAATGTCCCCGGGCATTCCCGGGCATTCTTTAGTAGGACCCAGCGAGGCAAGCGGCTGATGCGGCTCCAGCAATAGTATCATTGAATTCGCTGTCATATGAACAGATGAGATGCGGGAGAATCTGTTTCAGACAAATACTCCGAAACGCTACTAGATCGCAACGAAACTGACATTTTAGTTCTTGAAATATATGCGATGCTCTACGTTGCTTACTAATTCTACTTGTGCTCTTGCGGTGTGTTGAGACAATGACGTCAGAAGCCTCTCGTGACAACATAAAATCAAGATGGCGGATTTTAATGGCGGACAGCGATTTTGGCCATTTCAAATGCTCGTAACTCCGCGGTCGTTAATTAATAATTATGCTCGCCTGAAATTTTACACAAGCATTTTTGGTGCAATAATAAAGTCGTTGCTAGCAAAATAGGAAATTTTCTCGATGATGACTTTTCGTCACAGTCACACTTTAACCGAGAGCGAGGTCTTTACAGCTAGAGAAATATCGGACCGAGGTCTTTTTTCAGATGCCTGGCATTGAAGTGATGCTTGCCATATAATAATTTCCCATATCGTTTGTTATCACTGTTTGAATTTGATAAAGCATTTGAAATGTGTGATAAACCAGGGAAATTAAGAATCCACGATAAGCAATTGTCAAATGTGTCCTGTGATTATAATAACAGCTGAGTTTGGCTAATTGTCGAGTGTCATTGTGAAAAATATGTATGGCATAGCATATGGCTATGTGTAACGCTTGTGGAACTAAACGTCTGATGCGAAGTTTGTGTATGAAAGTATACATCTTTTATTTTACATTGGAGAATTAACCGATAGGTCGAGGGTCAAAAGTCGAGGTCCGAAGGTGAAGGGTCGAAAGTCCAAAATAGTAAATTTTTATGCATTCTAAAAGTTTTACAACCATTTTGGAGCGTGGAAAAACAATTAGTTTTGCATGCAGTCAAAACTGAAAAATTTCGCATGGTTATGTGTAACGCTTGTGCCAACTAAACGTCTGATGCGAGGTTTGATGTATGAAAGTATATACATCTTTTATTTTACATTGGAGAATTAACCGATACGCCATTCATGGCGGGTAGCCGGAAATTGATACATTTTACCAAAAAGCTGCCAAACCACAAATGTTTCCACCTGGTTTGGGTTATACGCGATTACCGAAGCGACTAGAGCGAAAAACGTTTCCAAAGGCGTAAAATGTCGACGAACTACGAAACAACTTGAAGACCGTTAGCAAATTCACTAAAACTAATTCTTGGACTGCGCCTTCGCTTTATGTTCAGTGTTCCTTATTGACTTTCTCGTCAGTGTTCAAATTAATCCGGGGCCTATATGTAAAGACGACGCACATAAATCTGTAAAATGCCTGGCATTGCATGAATGCACGGCGAATTTTGACAAGCTTAGTGAAAATTTAAAAACCACAAAACGGAAAGTAATCTCGATCGTTTTCAAAACTTTGTGTATGCGGAAGACATCGACATTGTTTGCGTTAATGGGACTTGGCTCTCATCAAATGTTTACAATGCGGAATTCTACATTCAGATAATACCATTTTCAAAAATGATCGTAAAACGCGTGGCGATGGTGTATTGTTGGGGATAAAGACTGCTATATTCAAAATTGTGCGTGTATTATTGAACATTATCAAGATTTACGGATTGTTGTGGTTGCATCTAATACGAAATATAAAACTTGGATGGATAAATTTGAAACTTTTCTTCAAGATGTTTGCACACGTCATTCAAAAGTTGTGATAACCTGGTATTTACTAAGGTTGGCTTCCAAATGCGGGTTGATCTTATACCATTCTCCCGTAATTCTTCCATCCATCTCCAGCACCATTGATGCCTCTTTGATTGTTTGATTTAAAGAATAGAGTTGGTGATCATCTGCATACATTGAGAGTTGTGAGCTAATATTCTCATATAGAATAGATTGTTTTGATATATATTCCACAAAACTGGTCCCAAAGAGGAACCTTGTGGGCAATCACGAGTAACAGTTTTCCAATCGCTGCTAACATTATTGCCAAGTCTTACCCTGTTTTTACGGTCCTTAAAGTATGACTCTAGGATTGCCAAGAAACTATTCGACATACCATATGCTTGAAGTTTGGAGAGCAGCAATGGTGGATACATGGAATCAAAAGCTTTACTCATATCTGATGATATAATACTCCCACGGCTTTATTGTGATCGAGTGCATGTTTCCAGCCCTACACGTACTAGACGAATTAGAGTGGTCTCGCAACTATACGATTTCCTATACGCGGACATAAAATGATCAAAATCTTATCTGTCAATTCACATAGTTGCTTGCATAGAAGCTGTTCGAACACTTTATCAACAGCGATCAATATAGTAACCGGTCTGTAGTTTTCCTTCGATAAGTTATCATCTTTTTTATGTATTGGAATCTATTCTCCTCATTTCCAATCCGCAGGCCAAACTCCGCCGTACAAGTACCTGATTGTATATGGTATAGTGAGCGAGCCAGCTATCTCCTCTGCAGTAATTCTCAGTGCCTTGGGAGGTAGGAGGTCATGACCACTAGTAGCCTTGTTGGGGTTTAGTTGTTGTAATGCTGTCAGAACCTCTGTCTGCAGTGGCGTGCTGGGTACTATTTTTCTGGGGGGGGCCAGTTGGCTGTCAACCAATCTGCGCCCCTATAATGTTACGCTTGATAAACGAGGGCTGAAGGCACGAGCCGAGCGCCACAGGTGCGAGGTTTGTCTAGGGGGGTCCGGGGGCATGCCCCCCAGGAAAATTTTTGAATTTAGAGTCTCTGAAATGCCATTTCCTGGACTTTGGGGGAAGATTTGACAGAAATCGGATGGTCAGGAAACGGCATTATAACGTGTCGAAATTTGCAATTTGGTTAGAATTTAGTAGTAGTACTTAAATTGGGCAATGCTAACTACTTCCAGCTATTAATCTAACCCCAATTCTATTCTCTACTGATCTAGTGATCTGAATACATTTACAACTTACATTTCTTTTATATAACAACACACGGACCCCACGCATTTTAAGGTTTCCTTGCCTGGCTGCCAAAAGGGCGCGTTTCAGCATTATTTCATTACTTACATTACTCATGATGTTTCTTGCGCAAACAACTAAATTGCGTACACAACTTTACATTATCATAACTTCAATTATCTAATTTGCGCCGCTCTCGTGGTTCGTGAAGCATAATAAAGGGCGTAATAAAAGGGCATAATGCCAGAAAAAAAGGGCATAATTCCCGTGATCGCTTCGAAACCTGACCAATATTCCGGTAATGAGACATTGCGTGTGATCACTGATCATGTTTCTATATGAACGATTTCGTGTGAGCCGTGAGGTAGCAAATTAGCAAATACGGTTAGACAAAATAGTCTATAATTTAATATATCACTTTGTCGCCTATATTCTTAGTCTGTTTATAAGCCTATAAACACATCTCTTCAGTTTCTTGGCGGAAGTAACTATATTCTTTCGAATTTCGCGTTTTTTTCCACCCACTTTCAAAATTCAGGGCTGGATCGGCGCCCCCTTTTCATTTTTGCGCCCCCCAAGAATTGCCAGCTGGGGGGGCCGTGGCCCCCCGGCCCCCCCTGCCAGCACGCCACTGTCTGTCTGTGTGATTTCTCTGAAACTGAACGAATTTTGTGGCCATATTTCTGTTGAATTTTCTTAACACTACTATGGTTCTTAATGCTGAAGTTTCCGGAATCATGTATGTCTCTTATTTTATCCGCGATAGTGGAAAATAGTTTACAAATACTTGCGCAACTTCACGTTGGTCATGCTCGATTTTGTCTTCGACTTGCAAGGATATAGTCGTGTTTTCTTTTCCTTTGTTTCTAATAAAAATAAAGCTCAAGGCCTGGACGGGATTCCTGTTCGTTTATTGTCAGAAACTGCATTCAAGATTGCTCCCTCACTTTAAGTGCTCTTCATGCAGCAAGTCATTACCGGCTCTAGTGGTATAACTATTCCTGATGATTGAAAATTAGCTAATGTCGTGTCTGTGTGTAAACGGGGAGAGAAATTGTATGTAGAAAACCATTGTCCAATCTAGTTGCTTTCACTCATATCCACTATTTCACTTATTGAACGTTGTGTAAAAAATCACGTCTTCCAACAAATCAATCGTTGTCACCATGGATTTCTGCCAGGAAAATTATGCGCAACACAACTTATTGAGGTATTTGAACAGATATGTCGCGAATTGGATAGTGGCAAGCGAATATTCATACGTGATTTACCTAGGCAGCGTTTACACTGTACCGTTTTCGTAGCGTTCTCGTATTGTTCTTAATCCTCAAGGGAACGCAAGACAATAGTCTAGTTCTCTCGAACAATACGAGAACGCTACGAAAACGGTACAGTGTAAACGCTGCCCTAGATATGTCGAAGCTCGATGAAGTAATTAGTCACGTCCAGTTACACAGTGGCGGGGCAGAACACGAATATATGAATATCTGCCCCCCAATTATCGATATTCCGGCGCCTCTGTGCTGAGCTTTCAGAAGACTTGGCGTCTTTGCTAGAGGGAAAAGATGCAGTGAATACAAAACAAGCAACTAAAGTTGCCTTAAATATATTTAGAGAGCATTTAAATAGAAAACGATTGGATGAAGCCACTTTTATACGTGAAGCTACTTGTTGAAGCGACTTTACGGATTTGTTGAACTTCGTGACGGCGACAAAATTTTGAAAATAAATAAGTAAATGATAAAACAATTATTGAACCCGGTTATCCAATAATTGTAGGCCTATATTATTTTCAAATCGTTATGACAATTAGTGTTTTATATGTTAGCATCCGGAATGACAAATCAAATTCAAAGATAAAGAAATTTGATTATTCAAATCATGATCAATATTGGTTTTTTAATCACATGTCGGCCAATCAGATTTCATGTTCAGTTATTTTAGCCTAACCCTAGGGAAGACAAATTCACTCTAAGTATTTATCCGACTTCGTATGCTTGATTGACAAAGACAAACAGAACTAAACGTTTGATATAGTTTAGTATACTGTTTACTGAGATTATTCTGCCAATTAACTGCTGTTATTAAAACGACGAAGGTAAGTTATCACTGAATTAAATATATATATATATATATATATATATATATATATATATATATATATATATATATATATATATATATATCAGCAAACAATGCCAAACATCTTTTACAACTATTCTTATAATCCAGCACTGATAATTGCTGAATATCATATCGATCAGATCATCAGACAGTCTTAAGGCCCTGTCACACTATTGCGTATGAGAGAAACGTATGAGAAGTGTATGAAAATTAATGAAATGATTTTCATACGCACAAAAGTCCTTTGAAATGCTAGCGTTTGAGTACCGTACATGATGTACATCTGGCGTATTTCTAGCGTATTCAGCGTGTACCTATAGAGTGTGCTTATCGTATAAACCATACGTCCAAATAAAATACGCACAAAATTTTTAAGCATGCTTAAAAAAGGTTTCTGCCTCGCCGTATGACAGCGTATGTCACAGTGCGTGACCGTGCTTGAAACGTATACAACCTATTACGTACCCCTATAGCGTTTGTCAGCCTTTTCCAGCGTATGAGTGATATTTTTCATACGCTAGTACGATACGCAATAGTGTGACAGGGCCTTTACTAAAATTATTTCATGATACCATGATTTAGTAAGAATAATTTAGAAAGTCCTCAAATACAACTAGATTTTGAATCACTTATCAAACCAATTAATAATGTTCTAACAGTTCAAAGTCCATGAACAGACCACTATATAAATGCACTGTTCACAAGTCAGTGAATCATTAAAACCTGGCTGACCAGTAACTACAGCTCACTAAGTGCCATTCCTATACTGGGGGGCCATTTGTATTTTGCAAGGAAATTCCGGTTAATATATCCCTATGTTTCGCGAATAAAGGACAAGTGGTGGATCCACAAGGTTTTTAGGGGGGTGCTGGGCGAGCAGCCAAATACACCGAACCCAGTTCACTGGCGATGGCCTGCATCTGCCTACCCTGCATCATACTGTCATGAAAGTGGACATGGTGGTTTCTTGGTTACAATTTACAGATATGCTGAATAAATATAATTTAGTAATTATATAAAGTATGAATCCCCTAGACCTCAACAGTCAACATAACAATCAAAAATTAAATTTATTATTAATATTGGGTATTTTGAACTGGTGCTGCGGTTGCTGCCTTGACTTCCAAAACTTACTGAGTTGATCTAAGACTGATAACGAACTTTGTATACCACAAACATTTAAAAGTAAGATAAATTTGCACCCCCTCGCACCCCTGTTGATCAAGGCCAACAGAGGTACACACTCCTGTCCATCCTCCCTATAAATCACCACTGTGAAGGACTAGATATAAGGTTATGGTCGAATTTGAAGAGAGATATATTTTGTGCGGAATTTGAGGATGTTATGTTTGGGGTGCAGCGTACAGTGTGTTGCATACACTCACACTTAAAATTAAAGCACAAGCGCAAACAATACATACATGATTATCTCTCATTGGGTTATAAAATATTTGAAAATTTACCTCTACGCATGAGCTTCTACGCATAACTTTCAATTAGGAAATAATTTAAGCAGATCGATTGCTCACTTACTCTCCACATTGCAAGCACTCTTCTACACTTGCAAAAATTATATTTCTATTTCATATCTTTAAGCAATGGACCTTATAAAAAAGATGTTGTCTATACCACCTGAACTACCGCTGACCTCTACTCAACGCTTTACATTCATATCTGCTTTCTTGGCGTATTTTATCGTGGGACTAACCATGACCTTCGCACCTGATCTCTGGAACATGATTCTACATATGGATTTTGGCGCCGGCGGTAGAGGATTTTTTATTCTCGTTGGGTCCGGAATGGTTGACATAGGCTTATGTCTTGTAGTTTTGGCCAGAAATAAAGCTAGTCAAGTGCCAAATGCCGGGCCTTTGCTTGGAACTGTATTTAATCGACTGGTGTTGGTCAACGGATTTTCAATAGCATTATATAGCCAAGGAATACTCAATGCCCGTTTTGCTGGAATGATAAGTGCACTTGACAGCACGCTAGCTATTGTAACCTATGTTATCTGGGCGGAAGAGAATACAGACTCATCCTTAATCAAATTTTTTCAAGACATCTGGTCGGCAATAAGTCCCTTTTCCCTAAGGCCACATCAGCACGCGATATTTCAACTCCTTGGCTTTGTTCAGCTCATTGTGAGCCTTACGGCCCCTTCGATCTTATTGTCCAGTGGTATTGTTCCTAGTAGTATCGTAGGACGTCATGCAGAAGGCCTGTTTCGTGCTTATTTCGCCATTGTTCTATTCCACGCTATTTTCCATATTTTGGCAGCGGGTTCACAAAATGATTCGTATCCGATCGCTTCCGTGTTCTATCGTTTGACCTGGAATATTGCCGTTTTTCTCGTGCTTGGCCTTACTGCTCAAATATCTGCTGAATTGGCTAAAACTCTTGTTATGTATGACGTAATGTTCATTGCTGTTACAATCACGATTTTCACTAGAGGAAATCACTCCAAGGCAAAGTGAATACGTTTGGCTTGATATATCGATCCTTGGAAAATCCCTTTAATTATAATATACAAGAATTGCAAAGACAAAACTTTATCATCGTTATGAAAAATCCCACGTGACCATTCATGGCCATGGTAACGAATTAATTCAAATTTTCATTTTGACCTGACGTGCGTCATTAAAAAATCCAATTTTAGAAAAACAATTCGCTATATCGCTTCATTTTGTCCATTAACCTATGTTCAAATTTTACATTCTTTTTTTTATTACTGATGAAAAATGTTTCATTATTGTGGGTCGTCGCACGCTCCTTTTGGAATTACACGAAGCAACAGGCCATTTTAATGTGCATCAGTTCGTATGGACTATGGGTATGTTAATTTGACTTAATTTGAAAGAGGAAATATTAAAAAACATGACCAGTCCGATATCTCCTGCATAAACCTAAAAATACAAAGTTGAAAAATTTTTGAATTTTGTACACCTAAACTTTTCGATAACTGATCCCTAATTGAATATGATATTAACTAGTATAACAAAAAGTTAGTGAAATTGCTGCCGTACGTGTATTCGCGTTGCGAACTTGCGAAACTAGTGCTTTGATTACCTTATGTTTGACATGGAGGCCTGGTTACCAATCGCGTCTCAACGTCAGTGTTACATGACCGTAATTCGTCATCAAAATGACGCCATGGTACTAGCCAGTGCGCTGAGAGGCATTCACCCTTGATAATATTCAAAATGGTGGACCTCCATAAGCGCACTGGGTAGGACCGTGCCAACCGGTTTCTGGTTGGGGGGTGTATTCCAAAATTTGGCCCCCCTTCCATTCCAGAACCTCAAAAAAATTTTTCCGGAAAGCAAAAATTTTTCCGGAGAATGTTGACGACGTGGAGGGAGGGGGGGGGAGGGTCAACGTTATGTTTTCAAAAACAAAAGTTCCCAAAATCTTTCGCAAAACAACATTTCCCTGAAATTTCCATAATTTAGCGAACAAATCCTTCATTTTTTAAAAATTTTGCAATTCCAGCATGCCAGGGCCGCCTTCCCCACAAGTTGGGCCCGCTTTTTTACTTTTTTGGGGTGTTACACCCCCACCCATCCACCCCCAAGGTGACACGGCCCTGGGCGTCAGCATTTTGATGACGAATCATATGGCAGCATCATGTGGCAGCTGCAATGCATTGCAGGTAATCCACAACCAAATTTGTTAATTGTCTAGAATATAGTACTAATATAGTGATGGGTTGTAGGAGGTATTTGAGTAGTTGTAATGAAATAACTTGCAATACAATAGAAGTTATATACCGTAAACCTCCGACTATAAGTCCCCCGAATATAAGCCCCCCCTGAATATAGCCCCCACCCCCCCAAATATAAGACCACCAAATATAAGTCCCCCGAATATAAGCCCAGTAGCCCACTACGTTATTCAACAGCCTAGACCTAGGCCTTTACTCGGCTGTAATTATTGCACTGGTCATTTCCCTCGTAGAGGCCTAGTTCTCAAATTAGCCCCATAACTTTGTGATCCGAAATTGATCAGAAACCAACAACTAAAGCAATTTATACTGTTCAGTAGTTATTACATTAACTATAAAACATTTTATGACTAAACTAAGTTCTATTTTGTAGTAATATTTTGACCTTTCGCAACATAATAATAGTGTTGCTTCAAACTTTATGATAAAACACCCGATTTTCTAGGCGTGTATACAAATAAAAATAGTAAGTTTATACTATAAATGAGTTAATTTTACCTGTATCGGTTTAAATTCGATGTTAAGTTGCAAATAATAGCTGCTTCCTCGGGTAGCAGAGCACAGGCTACGTCATCAGTGTCAGTTCAATTACCGACAGCTTCACCAAACGGGCATGTTCCAATAATTTTCCAATTTAAACACCATTTGCTATGCCATAGTCCACATTGTCCACACTTACTTATACAAGACCACAGTCCACACTGTCCACACTTAGACAGAAAAGTCCACAGTCCACACTGTCCACACTTAGTTAGAAAAGTCCACAGTCCACACTGTCCACACTTAGATAGAAAAGTCCACACTGTCCACACTGTGCACACATAGTTAGAAAAGTCTACAGTCCACACTGTCCACACTTACGTTAGAAAAGTCGACACTGTCCACACTTAGATAGAAAAGTCCACACTGTCCACACTTAGTTAAAAAAGTCCACAGTCCACACTGTCCACACTTAGTTAGAAAAGTCCTCAGTCTACGTACACTGTCCACATTTAGTTAGAAAAGTCCACACTGTCCACACTGTCCACACCTAGTTAAGGAAGTCCACACTGTCCACACTTAGTTAAAAAAGTCCACACTGTCCACACTTAGTTAAGAAAGTCCACACTGTCCACACTGTCCACACTTAGTTAGAAAAGTCCACAGTCCACACTGTCCGCACTTAGTTAGAAAAGTCTACAGTCCACACTGTCCACACTTAGTTAGAAAAGTCCACACTGTCCACACTGTCCACACTTAGTTAGAAAAAGTCCACAGTCCACACTGTCCACACTTAGTTAGAAAAGTCCACAGTCCACACTGTCCACACCTAGTTAGAAAAAGTCCACAGTCCACACTGTCCACACTTAGTTAGAAAAAGTCCACAGTCGACATTGTCCACACTTAGTTAGAAAAGTCCACAGTCCACACTGTCCACACTTAGTTAGAAAAGTACACAGTCCACACTGTCCACACATAGTTAGAAAAGTCTACAGTCCACACTGTCCACACTTAGAAAAGTCCACACTGTCCACACTTAGTTAGAAAAAGTCCACAGTCCCCACTGTCCACACTTAGTTAGAAAAGTCCACAGTCCACACTGTCCACACCTAGTTAGAAAAAGTCCACAGTCCACACTGTCCTAACCTGAAGTTCAGGCCCTAATATGAAATAGGGCCTGACACAAAACCTGTCTAGACCGTGAGACGCCCACATGTTATTTTTAGACACACATGCAATATGATTGACAAGTGTTGTAGATTTCGTTACCCAAAAAAATTATATTCTCATGAACATGTCCGCAGAGCATTTTGCTTTTTAATTAAACTTAAAAATTCAAAGTACTTTTATATAATTAAGAGTCAGTTTCTCTATTTAACCGAACAGGCGAACAGCAAACAAAGATTTAATTAGTCAGTTCTGTGCACGGCTTGACTGCCAAGCTTTCTCAAGGTGTCAACTTGCTGGACGCGGATATACTCTAGCGACTAACGGGCTAATAACAGCAACAATTAAATTCTCAATCATACCACGAAGAAGGCGATGTAGCTCAGAAAACAACGCCGGTAGGACCTGATATTAAAAATAAGACTTTTGCCGGCGAAGCAAGTTGGCAGAACATCTTGGCTGTCAACAACAAGCTTTCGAATACAGGACTGAGTTTGGCTGTTCTTTCAGCGTCGTGTGTGTCCAAAATTCGTCAAAGATTTTGATGAAGCCCTTTCAAAATACTGTTTGTTTGATTTATTTTCTTCCATAAAGCATAAAAGAAAAGAAATTCGAAGAAATCGATAATGGAATTTGTTACGTGCGTTTGACCTTTATATTAATTCTCGCCTTGACCGAGCTATTTTTGAAACTGTTGTTTATGTGAACTTGCAACCAATCAAAATCCTTCATGATACTGATCAACCAATCAGATTTCCCGTCCACCAGGTGGACGGGAATCCCACACTTTAGATAGGTTTTGTGTCAGGCCCTATTCTGTGATAGGGCCTGAACTTCAGGTTAACACTGTCCACACTTAGTTAGAAAAAGTCCGCAGTCGACACTGTCCACACTTAGTTAGAAAAGTCCACACTGTCCACACTTAGTTAGAAAAAGTCCACAGTCCACACTGTCCACACTTAGTTAGAAAAGTCTACAGTCCACACTGTCCACACTTAGAAAAGTCCACACTGTCCACACTTAGTTAGAAAAAGTCCACAGTCCACACTGTCCACACTTAGTTAAAAAAGTCCACTGTCCACACTTAGATAGAAAAGTCCACAGTCCACACCGTCCACACTTAGATAGAAAAGTCCACAGTCCACACTGTCCACACTTACGTTAGAAAAGTCCATACTGTCCACACTTAGATAGAAAAGTCCACACTGTCCACACTTAGTTAAAAAAGTCCACACTGTCCACACTTAGTTAAGAAAGTCCACACTGTTCACACTTAGTTAGAAAAGTCCACACTGTCCACACTTAAATAGAAAAGTCCACACTGTCCACACTGTGCACACATAGTTAGAAAAGTCTACAGTCGACACTGTCCACACTTACGTTACAAAAGTCCACACTGTCCACACTTAGATAGAAAAGTCCACACTGTCCACACTTAGTTAAAAAAGTCCACAGTCCACACTGTCCACACTTAGTTGGAAAAGTCCTCAGTCCACACTGTCCACATTTAGTTAGAAAAGTCCACACTGTCCACACTTAGTTAAGAAAGTCCACACTGTCCACACTGTCCACACTTAGTTAAAAAACTCCACAGTCCACACTGTCCACACTTAGATAGAAAAGTCCACAGTCCACACCGTCTACACTTAGATAGAAAAGTCCGCAGTCCACACTGTCCACACTTAGATAGAAAAGTCCACACTGTCCACATTGTCCACACTGTCTACACTTAGTTAGAAAAGTCCACAGTCCACACTGTCCACACTTAGAAAAGTCCACAGTCCACACTGTCCACACTTAATTAGAAATGTACACACTGTCTACACTGTCCACACTTAATTAGAAACGTCCACAGTCCACACCGTCCACACTTAGTTAATAAAAGTCCACAGTCCACACTGTCCACACTTAGTTAGAGAATTTGAGAAAGAGAACGAAGTCGGACGACGACGTGTTGACAATTTTTAGGATGTTAGGGTTTGTAATCCAAGTGAGAATATATACATTTTAAGACCTAACCAGGAACGACTGCGAAACATGCAGCAGAAGGTCCTCTGGTAGGAATTGAATCTACGGAGCTGCGATTCCGGTGCAGCGCTCAAACCAACCTCGTTCCCAGGCTCTTTCCTCTTGTAAAGCAAAGACCCTGGTCGGAGCTGGTCACGTGAACCCCCCAGATTTTGGGTAAATTGAATTTGATCTCAGGGAAGGGCAGTAGAGGAATCTGTTTGTTGCCTTTGGAAAATTGCAACTTTATGTGTTATAATTTCGGGTGATAAAAATGTAATTTGCAACAAGAGATTGTGAAATTAACTGTTCTAAATTCGTACCGATCTTGACAAGACTTCCTGCTATACTAAGTGTTGCGTTACATTTCAAATCTAGAGCAATATGTCTATAAACAGTTTTAGAATATTTTTATTTTATATAAAATATATAATATATTTTATTTTTATTTTCTCGGGGTTCGCCCGAACCGGCGAACCCCGAGAAAATAAAAATATTTCAAAGCGTACGGTCATACGTTCTCGTTGCTTGATTTCCTGAATTTTCTGTTGCTATAAGAATCTAGTGCATTTTAGCATGTTTGTATAATTTAAAAGCAAACAGAAACCAATTTAGCAAGTAGTTTGAGGTATATATGATTCTCGAAGAGGCCAGCTGTTGAGCGGGCTGAAGACAGATTTGAGATTTATGTCTAGCTGTTTACGAATGCTGACCCAAATCCTTATACCCTGATCAGGACAAAACAGCGAGACACGAATTCATATCCCGTGGTCATTCTTCTGCCTTCGTTCACAACGAATATTTTGCCAAAATTCCATAGTTTCATGACTCGCCTTTTTTCTGGGTTAGGGCAAGAATTAATGTCAGTATTCATAAACAGCGACATATAGCACGCTGAGCAACCACCAGTGACGTCCAACTCAGTATGCGCAAGATAATGTGCAGACGGCAAAAAATTTTCCAAGTTTTGTCTTCCTACTTCGTTGTCCTGCTCAAACTCTCTGTATATACAAGTCCACGCGCTGTAAAACTTGCTCATTTTTGTTCCTATACGGTAGGATTATGAAGTTTCGACTCTATACCTTATAAATTATTAAAGGTCGTATACATTACTGAACTCGTCCGGCAATGCTGTTTGAGCAAATAAAACTGTGTGCAAAAGAAACGGTAGACCAAATAAGTATCACGTTTTAAGGCTTTTCAAGCAAATATACTAGGAGAAAATTGACTGGCTTTTGAAAACTAAAAAATCGTGCCGTGCCATCAGCCATCAAGATGTATCCAACCATTATTTATTTATTATATTTATTAAAAACATCTTTAAACACGGTGAATAATCAACCAGTATTAAAATATTTACAGATCGAAAGGTTGCTTTTCATTAGGCCGTGATGCACACAAATTACAACTATCCCTACCCCCCCCCCCCAGTGAACCCCTCCTAAAAAGATACAGTTATTATTTATTTAACTGGCACTTTGGTTCCAGACTTTAGCAGCAGCATATCTGAATGTTCTTTTCAAATAATTAGTGTTTGGTTTCGCTATAGTACAAGGCTTGCTATTGTTGCTTCTTAAGTCGTATCGTTCAGAATTGGACATTATAAACATGTTCGAAATGTTTACAGGGCATTGTCATGCAAGAGCCTTAGATACACATCTTAATTGCTGCTCACTTCGCCTTTCTTCCAACGTTTTCCAGTTACGTTTACTCAAAATGCCAAGGGAGCGTACTTCATATGAGTTGCCTGAAATAACCCTTGCCGCTCGGTTTTGGAGTCTCTGTAACATCCCTGTCAAGGTTTTGCCACAGTTACCTCAAACCATTAAACAGTAATCAAAATGTGGTTGAACTAAAGCTTGATAGAGATAGGTAAGCGTTCCAATTGAAACAAATGGTTTAACTCGGCGTGACATGCCAACGCCTTTTGAAACTTTTTTACTAATGTTCTCAACAAATCAAAAATAAAAGAGGGCCAAAGTTTGATCCCTGTGGATCCCCGCAATTTAACTTCCGAGGGGAAGATGTTGCTCTATTTACCTCACAGTATTGTTCCCTGTTAAACAAATATGATTTAATTAAACCATTCTAGTGCTTTGTGTTGTATCCCGTAATTAGATCTTTTTTTTTACAAGGATAGCCGCATGATCGACTGTGCCTTGCATAAATCAAGAAAAAGCACCCCGTTTATCCTACCAGCATCCATATTCAGTAGCCATGAATCGGTATTTTCTAAAAGAGCAGATGTGGTGGAATAACCTTTGCGAAAACCTGACTGACGTTAACTTAAAATCTTATTTTCTTCCAGAAATATATTGAGTTGCTCGCAGACAAATTTCTCAAATTAATTTTGCGAAAACTAAAAGTATAGAAATAGGCCGGTAGTTACCCCGCGCTTTCTTATTTCCAGACTTATGTATTGGAGAAATCCTTGCAGTTTTAAGATCGTCTGGGAAAATGCAATTGGTTAGAGAAGTATTGAAAATAAGTGCCAAAAAGGGAGTGGGGGGGGGGGGACTACGTCTTTTGAATCTCTTACAAGTTTGGCCGGAATATTAACTGGTCCTGTGGATTTTGACACATTTATTTTACCAATTTCATTAACCACATCTTGAACATGATGCTTTTAAAAATAAACTGGTTTTGAGTTGCAAATTTCATATTCTTTCAAAACTCACACTGGATTCAGCAATCTGACTTGATAAAGTCGATCCAATGCCAGCGAAATAATCACTAAATGAATTTGCTATATTGAATCTTCTACAAACAAACTAATGATGGAATCTTGCTATATTGGAATATCTTGCTATATTGGAATTTGCTATATTGGAATCTTCTACAAACATGAAATAAAATCTTGCTATATATTGGAATCTTCTACAAACACCTAATGATGAATCATATAATATGAATAATTTGAATATTTTATATATATATATATATATATATATATATATATATATATATATATATATATATATATATATATATATATATATATATATATATATATATATATATATATATATATATATATATATATATATATATATATATATATATATATATACCGGGTGTCCCAAAAAAGTACTCCTGTTTGATTCGTAATAACTTCTAAACAAGTAAAGCTTTTAAAGAGAAATAACTTGCATTAAATAGAGGAAGGACTAACTTAGATTTTGATATATTATAGTTGTATTTTACTTAAAAATTCACGGAGATATTGATGTTCAAAATCGGGAGCATATTTTGGGATGTCTAAAATTAGCGAAAATCGGCATATCAAATATTAACTCCAGCGTTTGTTTGCTTAATGACATATCAGGCTAACTTGTATTTCAGCGAATTATCGTTAGGGTTTGTAATGGATATGGCGTAGATTTAGACATCTTACATGTAAGTCTTAACTCATTGTTTCCTGAAATATGAACGTTCGAAATTATGCAAGTATTTAATATTAGGTCTTTACAAACTTAAAAGTACATGAAAGACTGACCATGGAAGGCAGGCGCTTAAATTTTTCTTAAATAGCCTAATTTTTTTATGTTTTTAATGGGTTCAAACAGACTGAGTTGATTATTTCTCGGTTAGAGCAGGATGAATATTATTCTTTATTGAAGGAAATAATATTGCTTTTTGCAAATACACATCACCGTATCAACGCTACTATAATTTTGTTACGTTTTGTTCCAAAAATGTTGCATGTCTCTGGGGAGTTGCTTAATTGTTATGTCTTATGGAGTTATATGGTTTGATTGTGTTTCATATAATTCTCAGTTTACTCTGAACTTGCCAAGATTAAGAAAGGCAAAAGAGTTTGGGTGTTCTTAACAAGATTTCAGAACGTTGCAAAAGTTAGAAGAGCTTCACAATTCCATTGTGACAGCATGCCCTAATTCAGAACTACGAACGATCCATGACGATCCTTCGCAATGCAGTGGTTTCTTGAAATAAGGAAACGTATATTCGTGCTAGGAACACACGCGAATTTCGGACGAATAAATCTTGCTTGTATTTTGTAGATATAATAATACTTTGTTTCATAATAAACAATTTGTCAAGTGTCATTTATTTACTGGTAATAGTGCATGTCGGGCAAATCTTGATTAATATTTGATACGCCGTTTTTTGCATATTTCAGACACATCCAGAATTATGCTCCCGATTTTAAAGATTAATATCTCCGTGAATTTTAAATTATTCTCCGTGAAGTAAAATACCGTAAAATACGCCACTGATATTTTCCGTATTTCACTATAATGAAATATGAAATCATATCTTACGCGGGAACGTCTCGCGCGGGACCCACGCTAATTCCCACCATTTTGCCGTTTCTGTTTTGAATATACAATATGACAACTTCTCGACATTTTGTCGATGTTTTCGACGCTGATTTGGCAAGAATAAACTAATAAAGTCATACGTTTTGTTGTTTTCGCTTCAACTTTTATCCATATAATAAATAGAACATTTCATGGTGGCTTTGGAAATATGACATTTCTTTTCTTTTTTTTATATATATATATATATATATATATATATATATATATATATTTATATATATATATATATATATATAT
>CACRXK020005304.1:17744-28534 GCA_902702795.2 Paramuricea clavata
AGAAACCAATACTAAAAATATACTAAAGTAATAAAGTTTTAATTTTCGACTGAATGTCTCAGCCTTCCTCAGAAATAATATTACTAATAATTATATATATATATATATATATATATATATATATATATATATATATATATATATATATATATATATATATATATATATATATATATATATAAAAATCAAATATATTTTAACAAATATATTTTAAGATTAAAGAATTATTTAAGCTCTATCGTATATTGGTATTGAGCACTCTTCGTTCAATTACGGACAACAAGAATTAATTATATATATATATATATATATATATATATATATATATATATATATATATATATATATATATATATACATATACATATACATATACATATACATATATATTTAACAATTATACCATGAGCTCGAGTCGTATATGAGCTGATAGCCGACGAGGTGCGTAGCACCGAGTCGGCTATCAGCCATATACGATGAGAGCGAATGGTATAATTGTTTTATAATATAGTCTAATATAGCCATTAACTGAAGCAGTAATTAATTATTCACTGTTACAATGTGTTGACAATTTGTTCGGCCAAAAACCGCTTGAAAATTTGGAATACTTTTGTTTTACAACTCGAAGACGAAGTGGAAGAAATGGTTTCAAAACCTCTATATCTCACAGGAAAGCTCAGATATATTATACAGATGTTTGGTAGTATAGTAAGTGCTTGTTGACTGCAAATTCATGATTTGTCTTTCGTTGCAAACTTTTCTGAACAATTTATATTCTCAATGAACATGTTTTTTCGCTGTTGTTTCGGTATTAATTCTTTAAAAAACTTGTATTTAAACTAATTTCTACGTAATAAATGTATTTTGCTAACCTGTCAAATTTTTTTGAGAGTTTTTCCTTGTACTATTATGTTTTTCAAAGCGAATATTTTCCTTTTTCTGCTTCGCAAAACTCATGTAGTTTTTGGACCGCCATCTTGTTTTTCGCTACTCGCCGTATATGAGCTGATATACGGCGAGTAATTCAACCAATCAGATTGCAGAACAGCTCATATACGGTGACTGACTATATTATAAATATATATATATATATATATATATATATATATATATATATATATATATATATATATATATATATATATATATATATATATATATATATATAATATTTCCGGTTCTTCGCGTATGAACACATTAAAGGTTCTCTAATATTTGATGTTTTTTGCGATTGAAAGATCTATTGTGGTGTTTCGATATCGCTCTTTAAAAGTGGTTGATGCCATGCATGTCGATGTAGTGCTTTACGTCTTTTGGTTTGCTTATTGTGACAGTTACCTTGTATACTATATATATTTAGGCTTAGTCTTGCATTTTTTTGGGCACATGCGTTCTTATATATTGCTATACAGTTGCAACTGTCTGCGTCTTCGCTCTGTGACTGGTTTTCCATATTTATGCGTGCATTATAACGAGTAATGACGGATTTCACATTGTTCATGCAACTATAGCTGACGTTAAGTTTCTTTCTGTTAACTTTGTGGTGAGATGCTACATGTTTGTCAATCAGGTAGAGAAAATTACGTCCTATGTTGGTTTCAGTAGCGGAAATCTTGGTGAGGCGGGGGTAGGGGGTCCTCCCACTACTTCACGGAAAATTGACGAATTTTCGGAAATTTTGACCTAAAAGAGGGCTAAAAACAGTCTTTTCGAGTTCAAATGGGTGGTATATCGGAAATTTGAAAGTTTTGTCGGAAATTTAGGAGACTTTGCCCCCCTCCCCCGGGAAAAAGTGAATTTCCGCCACTGGTTGGATTTGACACTCTTACTGAAAGGACGGTTAAACCAGGTCTGCAGTAGTTTGTTATTAAAATTGTTGTGTCGTAGATCATTTTGCTAATTAACATACCAGTCGAAATCGCTAAGAGCTCAATCTCTCTCTGAGTCTAAATCTAAAATTTCTTCATATAATTGTATTATACTTAGTTTCATTGCATAATGTAGTGTATATAACTCTTGCTATTATTTTGATAATTATTTGCATGTATTGTTTGACGCCCATTCTGCAATGTGATGTTGAGGTTGCAAGGTTGAGTTGAAAAACAAGATGGCAGCGCAAAACAAGGATAGTTTTGCGAAGCCAAAAAAACATTCGCTCGAAAAAAAGACAAAAGTGCGAAAAATACTATCGAAAACATTTGACAGTTTAGCTAGCTACATTCCTTAATGATTATGTAGAAACTGGTTTAAATTCAAGTTTTTAAAAATCATATAAATACATTTTGAACATATAAATTGTTCAGAAAAAGTCGCAACAAAAAACATATGATCTGCATGGCAGTCAACAAGCACTTACACTGTAACCCCAACATCTGTATAAAATGTATCAACTTTTCCGCGAGATATATCGGTACTAAAACCATTTATTTCACTTCGAGTTTTAATTAAAATAAAATGAAAATTTCAGGCCAAGTTAATGACGCGGATTTTGTCGCAACCAACTGTCAAAATATTACAACAGAAGAGAGAATACATTATTACTGCAGTTAATGGCTATTAGATTATATTTAAAACCAATTACATCATTCGCTTCGTCGTATATGGCTGATCAGCACTCGATACTACCCACTCCATTGGCTATCAGTTCATATATTGATTGCTACATAAGATTGCTGTGGAGGTTTTGCGCTATACTTTGTGAAGTTCTTTATCTTAATTCTATCAAGTGGGGTGTTTCCTTGGATATGGTCCGAAGCTTATATATAGGCTAGTATCCATTTATAAGGAAGGGAGTCGATTAGTTCTTGGAAATTACAGGCGAAAATGTATCAGTAGTTGTTTAGGTAAATTATTTAATTACTTTAATTTAGTTTATAATTAGTTTAATTTAGTTAATTTTGATTTAATTTGAGTTTTAACACTTTTTTGAATGAAACCACGAAATCGGGTTCAGATATGGGTTCAGAACATCTGATCATATATTTGTATACTTGATTTATTATACATGCAATACTAAAGAGTTATTAACCGAGAGCGAGGTGTGTACGTGAAAGTATTTGCCTGATGTTTTCGTACAGACCGAGCGACGAAGAAGCGAGGTCTGTGGGGATAAACCAAAGGCAAATACTTTCCCGTACAGACAGAGCAAAACGAAGTTAACAACCGTTTATTATATTGGCCCCTTAAACACATTTTCTGATTTTCATATATTTGTTTGAGCGCTATAAAGGTATTTTTGGGCTATGTTTTATTTGCTAGTTTTCTTCGTTTAGATTTGGTTTCGTCACCGAATATTGTTTATGGAAAAGCTTGTTTAACAATCGCTTTAGAACCACTTTTTCGGTAACCCCTACCCCCAGAAAAAATGATTATAAACCCAGTTTATATGATATTTGTTTAGAATATGGTATTAAAGACGTTAAATTCATCTTTATCTATTTTTTTTAAAACAAGTAAACAAATCAAAAAAATTTCCCGCCAAAACTTACAAGAGTTCAAACGGCTTGTTTTCTTAGCTTTTTCGATGAAATTTGTGTTGGTACAAATACTTATTAATATTTCCAAGACTTCTTATTCTTAAAAATGATCCAAGGATACTTTTTCTTCTTTTACACCATATAAAGGTGTAAAAACGTTTCAAATTCGAGCCTGTCAAACTGACATACGGGAAACCGGTCCTGATACGGGAAAATACGGACCACGGTCCGGATACGCATTTTACGGACCGCACGTCGACCAATCAGAATCCAGGGTTCTGCAAAGCCATATAATAAATATATGTTATTTACCGGCTGCGAGGTCCGTATACTGAAAAAAATATTTTCGCGAGGTCGCAGAAGCAAGCCGAGGGATGCTTCTGGGGCCGAGGGAAAATATTTTTCAGTACAGACCGATCAAAACGGTAAATAACGTGTTTTTTCAGTTTATTTGATAGTTCCGAAGTTTTTTTTTTCAGTTTATTTGATAGTTCCAGTTGCGAAGTACATTTGAGATCAGTTGCGGCGTATCTTACTTTTATATAGTGTAAGCATGGCTGACAACCTGCTGAAACGACGCCATAAAAGCTGGATATAAAGCTTTTAGTTTCATTTCAATAGATGCTTTTCTACTCAACAAGAAAACAGAAAGTAAACTAAGTAAAAATATTTATTTTCCGATTCGTTTTACAGCATGAACATGCTTGAAAAACGCTTTTTGACAGAAAAATACAACTTTTAGCTGCCGAAAAACAATTCGTTCATAACAACATTTATAAAAACAATCTTGACCGAAATAAGCCCATGAATCGTCTTTAATTAAACTGCCATTGAAGTAATTTTTTTAAAAATTTTATGTTTAAGGACAAGTTGTACGTTGTACTATTTATATTCCTACGTATTTCTTCGAAGAATAGATAATATATGTGCATGGAACATTTGGATCAAAGCATGTAGCACTGGCCAGTGTTTTTCGATGTTTATATTTGGGTTCCCTCGCAGTTTGGTCGGAGAAGAGTACATTTCGGCTTGGCACTAAGTTCACTGAAGCCAATTCACAGTATTTTATTGTCTTTAGTATCGTTAGGATGGATTTTTAAACTTTCTGGGTAGTGCTTTGAGTTTGAAAATTGTCTTTACTCCTCGGTTTGTTGCTAAAAAATAACTCTTTTGGACCACGGTCAAGATATCGTAACTGCCGCTGCTGCACCAATCAGATTGCAGGAAGTAAAAAAAATATCACTTGGCATGCACAAATAAAAAAATAAATACCGTTACTTGCGTGCTTCATAGCCTTTCGGAAAGATTATGATAGTGTATGGAGTTTAGGAATATTCTATAAAAAACAAACTCATTCACTACAATGGTTGTAACAGAAATTTTATTCGTGTATTACTGAGCATGCATGTAGCCTACTATTCTGTTATGGCTGCTGTCAAACTTAATGCAGGAATTATAGCTCTTTAATTTGCTTTTAATAAAATTATCTTTTCTTTAGGAATACAATGCTAGCTGCTTTGTTATGGAAGCCTGCATAAAAGGTAATCTATGACTCTTTTTCTGAGCTCGTTATGGAGTTCTATTACGGACGGAAATTTTTATATCTTTCCTATTATACTAAATTATACTATATATTTCTCAAATTTATTAATAATTCATGAGCAATTCAGCCAATGATAATCACCTATTTGATCACAAGATGCCATTTTTGGATAACCCGGTGAAACTTGATGAAAGTCACAAGTGTTTTCATCAAATATCTTAATTACGCATGCAAAATTACTTGAATAGAATTCCTAATTACGTTATGCTTGGTTAAGAATTCTATTAAAATCAGCAAAACTCGAGCTCTTGTCTCACCGGGATATCCAAACACTCGAAAACAATGTATGAAAACACTCGCGCTTCGCGCTCGTGTTTTCATATATTGTTTTCTCGTGTTTGGATGTCCCGGTGAAACACTCGTTCTCGTTGTTCATATACAGGGTGTCCCCCAAAAAAGTAACCTCTATAGAAATTATCCTATTGTTATAATTTGAATGCCTGAGCACTATGCTGAACACAAGAGTGAGTAAAAAAAAAATTGAATTGAATTTTTAACTGCCAGTCGCACAAAATCCTGTGCTTAACAACAATAGGATAAATATGTTTATCACATACTTGTACCTTTATCAGGTAGGAAGCAGCGGGACATAAAAACGAAATCATCCCGGATATCGTTTTTTGTCCCGGATATCGTTTTTTGTCCCGCTAAATTTCGCGCCTTGTCAAAACAAAGATGGCCGATTCGAGGTTCGTGTTGGTTGATGTCGAGAGTTTATCGAAGGAAACAAGAACGATAATACTGGCAAAATGAAAGACTTAAATTGTATATTATTTATATGAATGGTCTATTTATTTTGTTCAGTAAATGATGAATTGTTTTGAATTCTAAAATGATCCTATTTTTTCAAAACTGTTTACTTTTGGGTGTCAAACCCTGATAAAGGTACAAGTATATAATAAATAGGTTATCGTACTCGGGATTCGGTGATATCAGTTTTATCGCTCTCGGGACGATATCACAATTGTCCCTCGCGATCGCTCGCTGCGCTCGCTCGTGACAATTGTGATATTATCCCTCGAGCGATAAAACTGATATCACCTCATCCCTTATATGATAACCTATATATAGAGGGCACTTTTTTGGGACACCCTGTATAACATAACATTACTTCTAAGAATTCTAAATATTAAACATTTAAAGCAGTTGTAATTAGGGTAACTATATTTCACAATTGCCATAGTAAATCATTTCTTATTATTCTTCAAGACAAAATTGCCTGAAAGCAAATGTATTTTGGCATAACAGGTTAATTAAAATGTCGTGTTTTGTCAGTTGTTTATCGACCTTCCCAATTCCTAGGCTTTTTATCAACCATTTCAGACCTGGTAAAAGTGGGTGCTCGGAATCCTGGAAAATATCGCTTTAGCAAGAATACTGAGGAATATTTCTTTTTTTTTGTGTAATTTTATTTCATCTGTGTATAATTTTTTAAGCATTCCTTTTGCAAAAATTTGAAAGAATTATTATGTCATTTACACTACTTCTTTATCTCTCATTTGAGACATATATATTAGACACTTTCTGTTCTTATTAAATTAAATAGGTCTGAATTGCGCTGATTTATACAAAAGAGGAATCAAACAAAATGGAGTTTATCAGATTGATCCAGATGGCAAGGGCATTTTCAATGTCTTCTGTGATACGGCAACATCTGGGGGAGGATGGACTGTGTTTCAACGTCGTCTTGACGGAAGTGTTGATTTCTACCGAGGATGGCAAGATTACAAACATGGTTTTGGTCATCTAAAAGGCGAATTCTGGCTCGGGCTGGACAAGACCCGCAGACTAACAGCTGCTGCACAAAATGAACTTCGTATTGACATGGAGGATACGTCTGGAAACAAGAAATACGCAGAATATGATTTATTCGCTGTCACTAGTGAGCAACAGAAATATCAATTGCGTCTTGGAAGATATGCTGGTAAGCAGTTTTAATAAAACTGTACTGTGACCACGATCATGATAGTCACGTAAATAATATTTTTTTCAATGTAAAATACCTGGATGCAGGAAGAGAAGTATTATTATAGGGGCGATCGTTTTAAAGTGTGCGCAAGAGGTGCTGGAGCTGCGTTTAGGCGACCTCATTTTAATATAATTGAGTTGATGGGAAAAAATGGAATCAGTTAATATGGACGACACAGTTTTAGGCAGTGCACTCATAATTTAATACAGGGTGTATAAAAAAAACTGAACAGACTTGAAATTGCTCTCAATTTCGCAAAACAGCTATTATTAGTATGCAGTTTTTGATATATACAGTATGTATAGTTTCTTTGGGAATTTACAATTAATGTAGAATAATGAAAAAAATTTCTCAAACTCAAATTTTGTAAACCAGGTGGGGGGGTGTTTTTTCGAACAAATTAGAAATGGCCTGCGCACGAAATTTGAAAGCTTTAATCGTATTTTGAATTAATGGATGAAAACGTTGTTGGGTTTTTAATAACTGTACAGAATTTCAGACAATTTGCTTTTAACTATTCATTTTTCCCTAAAAAATCAGCCTTTCGCATGCTTAATGCCTTTACCTATACAGTCTGGGCCCCATATGCCATAACACCATTGTATATCTCAAAAGTACAGTGGATAGAATGCTCTGCGAACGAAGTATTTCTGCTCCATTTCGTTCACAGAAGATCTAATATAACATTTTAAAACAATTATGTTCCATTAAAATTCTCAAAGTTAATAATTAACAGGATATGAATATAACTTGTTATGTCATATAGCATTCCTAATCGTTGTTTGTTTTTACAAATTTCGGCAGAGCACAAGTGGGTTATTTGAGAGGTTATATAGTCCGTCAATATAAAGATAGGTATCGCGAATGTTTTACGCTAGATATGTCACACTTACTGTTAATTTATAGCATAGTAATATAACATTAGGTTACTTTCGCATGCGGTTAACGGCTGAGTCAATTGCTAATTCGGCTACTCCGAAGGTAAAGAACGTTTGCTTTATAATCACTTGTGGTCAATGCGACATTTCACATCTTTTTAGAGCACAATTTGCAGATATAATTGTCGACGCAAGGGTAGAAAGGAGCACTAAGTAGGTGGGAATGTCGGAGGCTTATGGAATGGGCGGTAGTCACTTCCACACGGCAAAAAAATTGTCCACAAGATCGAAGTGGCGAGCTATCGGAAAGTTCGAGAAGAGTAAATGTGGCATTTAATTGAACCTTTCCGCAGACAATCTCAAAAATACTATTCAGCGCATTCGTACGTGGTAAAGGAAGACCCGGACTTGGTGATTTCTCCAGGTCTTATAGACCTCCCCAATGCTGACGCGTTAGCGAGTACTAGCACGACCCGCCGAAGCAAGAAAGTTGCACAGGCTTCCAAAAATATGTAACGAAAGGGACTCGCAGTATACGGCGTTGTACGCATTATACAACACTGATGTTAGTGTTATAAGCTAATTATGCTAATAAGCGTTTCCGGAAACTTCAGGACGAGACGAATGCAATGAAACTAACATCGGTTGACACTTCGATTGTCACTATAGAAATATGAAATAACAGGCAACTAGACATCTTTTAAAACAGAACAAGGCTAAGAGAATGTCTAACAATGGTATTTGCTATTAATGAAAGGGTTTGAAATTGATTATAAACCAAGTTTTGGATCGATTGACACTTTTTTACATAAATAAATCTGATATATCATAGTGATATTTCTAGAGTGGAGTGTTAATCGATACATTTTATACAATTTATATACTTTGTGATTAAGTAGAACCCGTAATATATCAATAAGCGCTCCCTAAACACGTTTGCTTAGAACTTAATGTTCTGAAAATAATTATGCCGCGACAATTGAAAGTTATATCAATGAAAATGCTATGTGTTTCAAAGTGACAACCGAGCACGTGTTCAAGCCGTTTTATATTACATACATGTTTTCATTTCAAATATGCACAGTCTTTAAGTGGTCTTCGAAAGCTTACCTTTGCATTTTATTTAACATTAACCTAGGTCGATAATTAACCAGATAGATGTGTTTTCTCCCTTGCATATAGACCAAGTTTAATCGCTCGGCATACTACCCTCCACACACTCACATCTTTCAGTATAAGCTCATTTATAATACACTGGTGGATTGTGTTACTTTTCAAAGATATTGACAACAACCGAAGCACAGTAAGGACGTTACATATGCCAATGCAATTCAGTAAACATGTTATACTGAATGCTATATGATTTTCGCGAAATTGATAATCTAAAATACCCGGTAATTCAAAGAGGTTAAAGATGCCTTTCATTGCCTTTCAGACAATCAGTTTCAAAAGTCTTGGGACAGATGCCACAAAACCTTTGAATTTCAACAAAACGTCAATCCCCCCGCCCCCTGTTCAATGTTGTGTTCCATTTCTCGTCAGGTTTGATGTGTTTTGGTTGGAGCAACATTGGTTGGGGTGGGGGGAGGGGGAGGGGAAGGTATTGTGTGTAAAAAACTGTAATGATCCACTTACAATCTAAAACTACATGTGTCCCAACAACTTCTGAAAGTGATTGTAGTTTGCATATTGCTGCAATTAGCAAATTAGGCAGACGCATTAATTAAGCATGCAAAAGGCTGATTTTTTAGGGGGAAAATGTAACTTTGCGTGAATAGTTAAAGGCCATAAATTGAACCAAATTTTCTGAAATTTCGTGCAGCAATTAAACACCCAACGCATTTTTCACCCATTAACTCAAAATACGATTAAATCTTTTAAATCTCGTGCGCAAGGCATTTAAATTTTGTTGGAAAAACATCCCCCTGGTCAACAAAATTTGAGTTTAAGAAATTTTTTCATTATTCTACATTATAAGTACCCAAAGAAACATATATATATATATATATATATATATATATATATATATATATATATATATATATATATATATATATATATATATATATATATATATATATATATATATATATATATATATATATATATATATATATATATATATAACTATATATATATATATAGTTATACTAGATATATATATATAGTTATACTATATATATATATATATATATATATATATATATATATATATATATATATATATATATATATATATATATATATATATATATATATATATATTGTGTTTCTGGGAGAAGTATTTTATTATTTGTAAACCGGACATTGCAACACTTAATCGTCGCAACGAACTTGTCTCCACGTGTAGACACGCTAATAAATTTCTACTTAAAAACTTTATACTAATATTTTCGTGACACTACTTAAGGTGTTAATTGATTTGTAATTAGATAAGCGTCCTTTATACCATCTGTACATATTTAAAAAGTTCGTTAGAAGCTATAGGTCGAACACAGGCTATTTTATCTGAAGAGTGCCACGTTATTTACGTGGCACGAAACTGTATAGTAATAAATATGCCAAACAAAGCTTGCTAAGTTTTTGTGTCTTTCTACTATGCTCTGGTTATCCATTGAGCACTCTATCATTCATGGTTTTTATAACCCAACACAAACTATTATATATATATATATATATATATATATATATATATATATATATATATATATATATATATATATATATATATTGCGCACGCTCACTGCTTGCAGTTTGAGCGCTCTGGCATGGTTTTGATGTCCCACAATCGTGAGGCATCAAAGGTAACTGTAAATAGCAGTTACTTTCATCCTGCTCATCAGCACCACACTGATGAGGCCCAT
>CACRXK020005305.1:0-28532 GCA_902702795.2 Paramuricea clavata
AAAACAAAGGTAGGCTAAGTTCGCCTATCGTATTTCCAATTTTAAACGCTCAAAGCTGCCCCAAAACTCTTTCAAATCACTCGTAAAACCTACAATATGTTTAAACTTACTTGTTTTGTCTCTTATTCTTTATAAATGTCTTCATTTTTGCCGTTTTTTAAACATATTATTATTAAAATGCAATTTAACAAAACTGAGTTCATCTTGTTCGCACTCCGGGAGGTACGGGAGATGTGTCGTTTGCAAACAAAAACGTTTTCGGTTTACAAAAGTGGAAATTGAAATTCGTGTCGTGCAATTTTGGACTGAAATAAAATTTGTGATTACAAATCGCACTCCCGCTTCGCAGTCGTGCGATTTTGTAATCACGCGTTTGGTTTCAGTCCAAATTGCACTCCACTCAGTTCAATTACCATTATAAACTAGAAAATACTTGCATGCAGAAACCCTCGCCGTACTGACAAAACCATTGTATTTTCCGAACATGAAGTATCTAAAGTTGTTGTCATGGTAACACGATAATTTTTAAGAATATTCTTACAAATGAAAAATTGCCTAAAAATATCACTTTTAATTACAAAATTATCAATTTCCCAACATATATATGTTAGGTATGTTATTATACGTAATATAGGCTTCAATTTAAGATAAAATTCAACCACAAACGCTTCGCAAAACGTTTTAAAGTGTTCTTTATAAAACTAAACAGCCTTTTATAATTAAATGGCTTTATCGATAAACTTTGAGTTTGCAATAAAATGATTTCAAATTCTCGCTTGCAAATAACTTTGCTTTATTTTTTATTTAAAAATTCAATATAATAAAAAAGGGAATCAATATTAAAGATACACTGAAATTATATGCTGTCTTGTTTAGTTGTTTCATATACGCAAAGGCCGTCGGGTTTTAAATCCATTATAAAATCAATATTTAAAACAAACTTACCTTCGTTAACGTCGGCTCCCTTCTTTTAGCCGATTCTTTCGCCCTTTCTTTATGAGAAAACTTTTGAAATTTACAAAATCTTGCAAAAATGCGAGCAAAAAATTCATCAATCATCAAATCAAGAAATGTTTGCTATTTCGCTGTCGTCATGCAGTCGTTATTATAATGCAAATTTTAAATTGGACCAGTCAGTGTCCGCTATTCATGACAGTCCGCCATATATTTGAGATCAGTGAGGATGACCACCCACGGTTGGTCACCCACGCCCGCGATATTTGATGAACTTTTGACTCCGCTAATGCTTTCGTTTCCCCGGGTGTAAATAGCCGGGGGGGATTAGTACCCTCGCACGGCGCTTCGCGCCGTCGGCTCGGGAATAAACTTTTAAAAACTACACTTTAAAAACACTTTATTGTACATATTAAGTTTATACTACAATACATACTGTTTATCTATACACTAATACACTGATCCAAACTTTATTCCTGTTCAGGTTTGAACGGAAAAAAATTGAAGATAAAAGTTTGAAACTAAAAGTCAGTCGAAACTAAAAGTCAGTTGAAAATAAAAGTTTACAATAAAATTTTGTAATAAAAGTTTGAAGTTTGTTCGTCGTCAGGAAGAAAGATACAACCTTTCTATACTTAAATTTCAAACTTTTAAATATTTTTCAAAATAAAATAATCCAAATATATCAAAAAAAGTTAAAGTACAAAAGCTGTTTTTGTGGTGTCGCGTCTGGGCTGCCGTATCGTCTCATACAATATAGTAATCCTCACCTTTTTAAACTGGTCAAGAAGGAGTTTGAGAACTTTTGGATTTTTCACAGCGTAGTGGAAAACATTTCTGCCATCTTTGTCACAAGTTGTAAAATGATCATCATCCGTTTTAATACCAAAGATAAGCGAAACGATTTGTAGTTGATTTGCTTTGGCCGCCCTGGAAAAGTTAACGGAACGTTAATGTTATAACGACTTATTAATACGGATGATACTTAACAAATAGATTACATTTAACCGTTGTTCATTTATAGATACACAGTATCACGTCATATGTGAACATGTGGTAAGAACAAAAAAAAGTGTCCACGAGCCGCCATGGCGACAACCTCGCAAGCCAGGATCATTTACCGAGCGCAGGTAAAAGACCCTAGCTTGCGAGGTTGCCTTGGCGAATGGTCACATTTTGCTTTTACCACATATGACGTCATACTGTGTATCCAACCTCGTTCCCAGGGCTTCAGTGTGAGGACGAGGCGAGACATGAGGAAGCCCTGGTCTGGGCCGGTCAATTTTGCATTCTGATTGGCTAACACCATATTGTCTAAAAATAACTGAACTTGACAGTTAACAATAACAATTCAACATTTGTATTTTTATGATTCTTGTGTGTACGAGTATGTTTTACAAAATAATCTTTCAAAGTAAGACGTTTTCCCGACTGCATGATTTACTTTCGCCTCGGCCGGTTACAAAACTCAAAAGCCGGGTCGAAGTTAGCTGTGATATTTCCTGACAAAACAAGAAACGTCTACTATTATTTAAGCTGTAGTTTTCCTTGTACAGTATTTATTAGTGCAGATTTCTGATGAAATACAACGCGTATTGCATTGTTGTAATATTTTAATTTACAATATTCTGTACTGACAAATAATAGCAAGACAAACAATTAATTTAGACCCTGTATACTTAATAGCTCTACGCCTAGGCCGATGTAGTCTCTACAAGATTCGCACGTCACCCAGTTTTTCAGTTTCAGAATACTCCGAATATTTGAAAATTGCGACTATACGATAAAATAAAACAAAGATTGTGAAGGGGATTAAATTTGTAGGCAAGCATTGCTCCTGAACGGCAAGTGTTGGTGTCCGGCGAAACAAGCGAATCCGTATATTCCTGTACAGCGTAAACAGGTTACGCGAGGTTTTATATTTGTGTTTATTTATATTGAACTAAGTCAGATCTATAAGAGCATATTTAATTAAACTAAATATTAATTATAGCAATAGCCATATTGTTCAAGACGAGAGAAAAGAAATTTCGTGTGAATCACCACTTGCATGGAGACGCCTAGATGCAGCTTTGCCTATAGTGGAAAATCTCCAGAAATATCGATATATCTTATATATCTTATATATATAATATATATATAATATATATATATATATATATATATATAATATATATATATATATATATATATATATATATATATATATATATATATATATATATATATATATATATATATATATATGTATATATATATATAGACGAGATCTTCATAGATTTTAGCTGATAATTCGTGCGAAACTTCGCTCTAGACATAAATAATATCGATTGAGAAGTCTTTTGGCTATTTATTTGTTTCGAAGACTTGTATATTTCATTAAAGAATATCTCGCCACGCCTTGACGAGTAGCTGTCAAGTACTGCCATTTTTTGTCGTCACGTGACCGTCGCAGACCAGGGCTTCCTCGTGTCTCGCATCGTCCTCACACTGAAGCCCTGGGAACAAGGTTGACTGTGTATCTATAACTGAACAGACAACGAGAAAATGTAATCTATTTGCTTGTATTTAAAATTGAAAAAATTCCCGAAAAAAACAGGTAATTTTGGAAGTCGAAATTTTGCAAATATCACGCGTTTATAATCTATACAAATAACGAAATCGTATTGGCTCGCTAAAGTCACGTGCTGCTGAATTCTGACTGGCTAAGCTTAGAATGCACTAGACGGTAATAAATAAGGAAAAACTAAAAAATTATCAAAACATTGAAAAACATTGTTTTAAAGAAATATAAACGTTTGATAAAAAGGCAATTATTTTCTTCTGAGCGACTATGACATTGAAAATCACTTAAACATTTCCTATGTTGCAAGAAGTGAAGAAACCAGCTGGAAAACGTGACATCGACAGGGTCAAATAAGTCAAATAGTATTTGTTTTTGAAAACCGGATTGAATTTGAAGTCGCAGCTGAATGACTTTATTGATATTTGCCGAGTTGCTAGCTTTTGCGAGTGATTTTTTCACATTTGTCGAAGGAATTGATTCATGTTTATAGATTTAATTGCATAAAATCATTCAATTTGTATAAATTCAATGGAATTTTCAAATATTTTCGGCATTTAAAAACTAATGACGTAATTCTGTGCGTCTGTCCTCTAATAGATCATGGCTCTCGACCAATGAAATCGCATGAATTCTTAAGGTTATTATTTTATACAATCCTGATTATAGCATGCATTCGATTCCGACATGCAAGCTTCATTAGGGAATAGGTCATTAGCCAAACTTGTTATCACTGCTCTACATTGTCATTGATCGGCGCGCCTATAATCATGATACTGATAATGATTGCGTAAGCAAATTGCGAAGACAATCTGCACACGATGCCTGCCAAAGAAATATTCACTATAGGAACCGTGTGGTGCAAAGGGAAAGTTTTTCCTTTTAAAATAGGAAAAAATTAATGTGGACCAACAATTCAGGTTGCCTAAATTTAAGAGGAGAAATAAAAGCGAGTGTGTTTTTATAACTTTGATTAACCCCTGTTAATTGATTTTAATCCCTGAACGGGACGTTTTCATCCCGCCTAGCCCGGAAACTGTTTATAGGGAGAAAATATTTACTTTTAATTAATATTCATAAATTTACCGCAACTTAAGGCAAAATATGGGGGGAATTAATAGTCTTGGTGCTAACCCAGAAATTTTGAAAATTTAGAGTTGTAGAAATGCCATTTTCTGTGCTTTTGAGCAGTTAGGATTAATGGTTGAGGTTATCTAACACTGAGTACATCAATCAAACTAATATCAATCGATAATCGTGGGTTTTTCAATTGTTTAAATAACTTTTGTTAAAAATCCTTATATCTAAGAAATTCTGTTATGAAGGAAAATCCTTAAACGTAAGAACCTGCATGAATCCTGCAAAAATTGTCATTATCTTAAAATCGTAAAGCATAACAAGTGCCCTACACTGACTAAAGCCGGTTTTCCACTTCAACCATATCGTAACGTACCGTAGCATTTTCTTTTGTGTCGAAGTCATTAGTTCCACACTACCGCTCAGGAAACAAAGAAATACGCTACGCTTCGGTACGATACGGTTGAAGTGGAAAACTGGCTTAAAGCCTGTTTTCCACTTCGCCCGTATCGTACCGAAGCGTACTGGTGAGCATGCGCAGATTGAAAAGAGGTTTATAAATCCACGTACTTCCGGGTGTATTCGCGTATCAAAATAAAAAGTTCGTCGCAAGTCAACTTTTTGGCGTACTACGGAATCGAAGTACTAACCAATCAACATTCACGAAATTTTGAAATTTAAAAACGTTTTCGATACGTTTTGGTACGGTACGCTTGAAGTAGAAAACCGGCTTAATTGTCACTGTGTATATCAGTTTCAGCAAATATGCCTGCCAAAATGTTGAAATCAAACAATTACTCTACAATAGACATTTCCAGTAATTACGTCACGACTAACACTGTTGTCAACTTAGGACCACCTTAAATGGAATGGATTTTAAGTTTGTTTCTGACGGGCTACATGCGTAAAAATGATGTTCTGCTCCTCTGGCCATAGCCAAGTTAAAACAAGTATAGTTGTGATGTAATTACCGGAAAGATCTATTATGTGTTGTGATGTTATTGTAAGGCCTGAATGCCATAATTATTTATTAGAAAACATTTTTATTACCTCATAAGAGGGGTAACCCCTTCCTTCCATTTTAACAGAAGACCAGGATCTTCTTGCAAAATGATCTTTGCAAGACCTTCACATCCTCCAGCACAAACGTTGCAAACAAACGATTTCCAATCCTGCTCCTCAGACTTCTTCTGCTGCTCTAGACAATTCTCCCACCAATCATATTCCATAATAAGATTTAGTATTTTTGTCATCCCACTCTGAGAGGCTGAGTAGAGAATTGAATTACCTTTTCCGTCGATATTTTTCATGATTTCTAGAAGATTAGTGCGTTCTTCAGGTTCCGAATCTAATGAAATATTTTGAATTGTTTTAATAAAAAATTATGATTAATATATTTGATTAATAAATGTTTGTGTAGGTTTAATTACTACAGACATCTGCCCTTTCCTTTGTCTGACAAGTGACAAAATTTCCAATGCCAAATTTTGGACCACAGTAATTAGCAATATAGCTGCAGTGGTTTTCCAGCCAGTCAATGTGTACGTATGATGGCAAAGGTAATAAATGGGAAAAAAAAATTAAATGAAATGTTCAAAAACTCGAATCACATTTTATACATAGATGCATGTGGGAAGAAGTGAAACTAATTTTGTACAGTTTTTTATTATATTATACTGAACTGTTCTGCGCTAATTAAAAAAAGGAGAACCCTTTATAAATAAAAAACTTTTTAAATGCATATCATTACACTATTTTGTGATTTTGAGTTTTCTTAATAACAAACTCCACTAAATGTATATCCTAACTAATGTATTTTTAAAGAGCTTGTGAGGCCGGGGAAAAGACAATAAATACCGACATTTCTAATATTTTGCAATTCTTCCAAATCCCGAGGGGAATTTTCGTAGGAGATTGGAGGGGCAGTGCTGTAGAACTAAATTTACCAGAGGGGGACTCTCTTGACAAACGTGAAGCCATAAAATCGTAAAAAATGCGTAACATCATAGATGTTCACAACTCATGACTGAGATGACTCTTAGTCATAGATCGTAACTCATAATAAGTTTCATACGTCATAACCACCTTTTTATTAGGACCTTTTTGTTTAGAATAGACTTATAGACGATAACATTATGTATATTATTATCATCGATTTTCTAAAGTGGAAGGCTCAGCTCCCCAGAGCTTGACGAAGGCGGCACCTCCCCCAAACGCCTCCCCCCCTTCCCACCACCACCACTTCTACAGCACTGGGGAGGGGGCCAGGAACGTACGTTGAGAGATTATGGTCTCCCGTAGTCAGTAAATGCTCGTGTAACCACTAGTATGAAGATGAACGTATATATCGAAGAATAAATGGATGTATAGATGTCCGATCCGGTTAGCGTTAACAATTTTGCATCTTGACATTTGGAGAAATGGACCCGGAATTGAAAGTTAACTTTTACGCTCACAAATAATCTATACTGAAACATATTTACAAGCCGTAGCAACAAATGTAACTTTAGCATGCATGAAAATGTCAATAATTTTTGTGGTTCAATAACTTCAATCTTGGCAAAGATCTGTTATAGCGAGATCAAAAATTGGTTGACGCTATATAATGCACTCGATATATGTTTGTGATGCTGTCTCTGAGTGTATCCACACTGGGCAAGCTGAAATAAAGTTAGCTCAATCGCGGTGGGAATGGAAACCCGAAACCTTCGCTTGCCAGTCCAATGCTCTATCAATTCAGCTACGAGGTCAAGTCGGTTCGAGTGGGGGATAGTTCGGAACTCAGTCTAGTTCCCTTGATATCAGTGTCTTTTTAAAATTTTTTTTAGATTTTTTAAATTTTCAAACCAAGTTTTTGGCGAGTGCGATTCCTATCGCGGTCAAGCAAACTTTTCAGCTTGCGAAGTGGACAACTCAGAGATAACATCGCAAACATAAACACTTACATGTTTTCAGAATTTCTTCTATAATATGGTCATGGTCGTTTACGGCGGCCACATGAAGAGGAGATTCTTCATGTAGATTTCTTTTGTTTACATCCGGCTTTGCCAAAAGCAACCCGTTGATTACATCATTATTGTTGCATTTTATTGCCAGGAGAAGTGGTGTAGATCCATGACTATCTGGAACATCTGAAAAATCAGTTAGGAACTTCGGTCTCTTTTTTAAAACTTCCATTGCATTTGTCGACGTAAGCTTGCTTGCAAGGACATGTAAGGCTGTCTCTTTCGGACGTTCATCCAATGGCCAGAAAGAAAGACCATACCGTCGGTGAAAAAGTACAACATCTTTCTCCATTGAAAATTCCTCCATTTTGTATTTCTTGCAAAGTACGTCCAAACACTTTAAACTATTTAACTCCACTGCTTCGAGTAAACGGCGTTGAATTTCACTTTTAGACCATGGTGGACCTTTAGAAATAAAATTGTATAGAATTCAAGTTTTGGCCAAACTCAGAGCAGAGAAAATATATTATCATCATTCATGTTTATGCAAGTATGTTTCTTCATAATCTCGCGGGTACAGTCTCTTGACAAACTCAACTTAGGCGTTTTCTCGATATATGTGCAACTAAAATCTATTAGTATAAACCTACTAGTAGGCTATCATGTATCGTGCGTTCTGATTGGCTACGCTATCAGAAGGCTATTATAGCACAGAGTAGACTCATACAGAGGTATAACTGACCGTCGTAAACACTGCTGAAACTTATGTTTTCATGTACCCACTTTTTTTCAGGCGACCGGGCGAAAAATGATCAGTTGACTGCGCGTGCTCGGCAAATTCTGCAAGCAGTCAAAGCGAGCCGCCATCCGGTGGGATGCATGCATCTAGTAGCTTGCCGACCATGCGCACAAAAAAAGTGGGTACACTAGTTATAACTCTGTATATGTATCTACTCTGTGATCAACCTCGTTCCAGGGCTTCAGTGTTAGGACGAGGCGAGACACGAGGAAGCCCTGGTCTGGGCCGGTCAATTTTGCATTCTGATTGGCTAACACCATATTGTCTAAAAATAACTGAACTTGAATCGAGGTAAGACCAAACCATTGCTTGATAGACAAAAGGGACAAAAGGGATATAGAATGAAATGGGATAAGCCAGTATGCACTAGATGTGAGAATACAGCACACAATAAAGATCAGAAATGTCCTGCTATTTAGGCACAATGTTTTGGATGCAAGAAAACTGGTCATTACCAAAATATGTGTTTCAAGGCAATCAAAACAAACTGTAACTCACTTGAGCGTGATGATAGCAATTCAAATTAGCCAGATATTGATGAAAAATATTTCTTGGTACTTTACTAGCAGAACAGTGTCCGAACATTGGTGCTAACTCAAACCAAATTAATAGCCTTAGTACAGAGCAGAGAAAGAAAGTACTGATTGAAACCCATCTGACTGCAGAGCTATGCCACAAGTATACCACCACAAGTATACCACCCCAGTAGTATGTAAAATTGACACTGGTGCAGAACTGAATGTTCTATCTAAACATGACTATGAAACAATTGTTCCCAATCCCAAACGAAGGCGGCTTGAGCCACCTAATATTAAAATCACCGCTTATGGAGGTCATGAGATTAGGAACATTGGCATCTGTCAATTATATATACATCATATGGATAAAGTTAAACCAATAGTATTTATTATATAATACCTTATTGAATTCTAGTCGTTTAATTGGCTGTTTATGGTCACGTGATATTGAATAGAAAATTCCATTTCCCAAGAGTGCAATGGAACACGTCCCATTGCACTCTCTGCGAGTGCAATGGAATAAAACGTATAGTACAATTGCACTCTTTGTGTTTTCAATAAATCGCATCACTCAAAATGCTTCTCATACGAATCTATTAGTCTATTTTGGTATTATATAAAACAAATAATGAATGTTTTTTCGTGCAATTAATGTTAAGAATATTTTCATTCGGTGAAAGATGGAATGTTCCATTCAACTCGGCTGTCGCCTCGTTGAATGGAACATTCCATCTTTCACCTCATGAAAATATTCTTACCATTGCACTCATAAACATTCATTATTTGTATAATGTTACGGATGTCGAAGGACCTGCCATACTAGGTTGTCAAACATCGCGTGACCTGGGATTGGTACAGTTTCCTTGCGAAATAATGCATGTGCACGCGAGTGCACCAACTCTATCGAATTCACAAAATGTGGTTAAGAGGGCTACGCCTCTTACTAAAGGAGACTCTGTTAAAAGAGTACCCGGATAGATTCGAGGGACTAGGTACATTCAAGGAATGAAGCCATACCAAATCACCTTAGAACCAGATACAGAACTAGTTATCCACCCACCGCGACAAGTTCCAGTGCACCTTAGGGACCACTTCAAGCAGGAAATTGACAATATGCTAAAACTTGGTGTTATAACAGCAGTTGAGAAACCGAAAGATTGGGTTAATAGTGTTGTGCTGAGCGAGATAACCAACAGCAAAGGAGAGATATAGTAAAGGTAAGACTTTGTCTGGATCCCCGTGACTTGAATAAGTGGGTTAAAAGAAAGCACTATTGCATGAGGACAATTGATGAGGTGGTCACTGAGCTAAAAAATGCTAAATTCTTCACTGTGGTAGATGCAAGGAAGGGGTACTGGGATGTACCTCTGGATACAGAAAGCTCGTATCTCACAACCTTCAGCACTCATTTTGGCCGTGTCTGCTCCAAGCAAGAGAAATGTCTGCTCCAAGCAAGATCTGCAGTGTTTTGGCCTGGAATTACGAAGGACATAATCAAAGTTGTTGAGAGTTGTGATGCATGTCAGAAGCACCAACGTTGGTCAGCAGCAAAAACAGGATCTACTTCAACCTGAACCACCTTGTTACCCTTGGCAGATACTCAACTCTGATCTGTTTGAGTATAAGAGTAATTCATATCTGTTGTTATCAGACGAGTATACCAAATTTCCCATCGTCCGAAAGCTGACTAGCACCACATCCCATGCGATCATTAATCACCCCAAGAGCATCTTCGCAGAATATGGCATTCCAGACAAGCTCGTGACTGACAATAGACCGCAATATGTATCCCGGGAATTTCAACAATTTGCTAGTGTTTATGGATTTGAGCATACCACAAGTTCACCAATGTACCCACAATCCAATGGTTCCTCAGAACGTATAATTCAAACCGTGAAAGGTGTCCTAAAAAAATGTGATGAGGATGGAACCGATCCTTACTTAAGACTACTTTCCTATCGTAGTTCGCCAGTCAGTCACCGGTTGAAATCTCCATCAGAATTGCTGAGCAGCCGCAAGTTAAGGACAACGTTACCGATGGCGAAGCGGGCTCGTGTGAATAATGACACCAGCATCACCAAGAATGAGTTGCACCGGCGACAGGAACAACAAGCATTTTACTATAACCGCACAGCTGGACCAATTCGAAGGTGAACCCGTTAACATCTACGACCACCATAGTAAGACCTGAGAATCCGGAACAATCCTCAAACCCGCCAAAGAACCTAGATCTTACATCGTCAAGAATAACAAAACAGAATCCATTTACCGCCGCATTAGAACGCAGTTAAGACCGAACAGTATTCAGAAACAACAGGCAAAGCCACAGTCGATGCAATTTATAAGACCAGTCGCACTTTTTCGGCCGAGCTGTAACCGGAAGCAAGAAACCAAACCACCCATGATAGTATCTCGAGAAGAAAGGGCACCACCTGAAGATCAGTTATGTAAGTTGCAGCCATACTGTGTAACTAGGTCAGGACGGATCTCTAAACCACCAGAAAGACTGAACATTTCGTAGGCATGCAGATCTATTAGCAGCGACTGAACATTAAATCAAATTTTGTAGATAAGCATTTTTCTTGTAGTTTATTGACAATATATACATTACGTTATTTTTCTGCAAGTAAACATTATTCCAATTATTTAAAGTAATTTTTAATTAGAAACCATGGAAACGCCTGGCAGGGTAATACGGATTATATTTCTTGATTTTAGAAAAGCTTATGACCTAGTAGATCACAATAAGCTATTGGAAATTCATGGGAAAATTGGGGTCAGGCCAGCTCTTATTTCTTGGCTAGGATCGTACCTCAAAGATAGATCACAAGTCACTAAATTCCGCAATGAATTCTCGAAGGAGGCTCGAGTCAAAGGAGGAGTTTCCAAGGAAGTAAAATTGGACCCATCGCATTTATTATCCACATCCATGATCTTCCACTCATAATCTCCCCAATTAACCCAGAGGATGAAGATATTTCATTGTTCATGGACGATACAACTCTATATAGGAAGTCATTGACATCACCCAACACGTGTCCAACTGCCCGATCGGGAACTCTCAACAAAACGTGGATAATTTACGAGAAATCAAAATATGGAACTCAATAGTAAAAAGTGTAAAGAGATGCTGGTAGACTTCAGGAAGGTTAAAACTATAATCCCGTCAATTGCTATTGGCAGGGATATCTTCACATAAGCAAAATCATTTAAGTTGCTCGGTGTTTGGATAAACGACGATTTAAAATGGAATACTAATACAGCCTATATTATAAAGAAAGCAGTCAAACGATTATATCCCTTAAAGGTGCTTAAAAGCTATAATGCTCCCAAGGAAGATCTAATTTAAGTCTTTTATACATTTATTTATTTATTTATTTATTTATTTAACTTCGCCATTATCATGCATGCATTCATGGCAGGGTCACCACAACAGTATATGTTACCAATTACTATGGGCCCTTAAACGGATGTAATAAAGGATATATATATATTATTATATACGGATGAAATAAGGTCGGTTCTAGAATATGGAGCTCAAATCTGGAATGGCAATCTCACAGTTGAACAGAGTAATGACAAAGAGAGGTTACAAAAGCGGGCGCTAAGAATAATCTTCCCTGGTATGAGCTAGGATCATGCATTACGTCACTTCACCCTGAAGGAACGTTGAGATGTTAGCCTATGTCTGTTGATATGATTAAGAAAATGTCAAACCCCGGCCATAAACTTCACCTTCTCCCAATGAAGGTTTCTCAATTAAGGAGGCTCCCTACAGTTGCGTGCGGGATGTTCGCGGGACCAGTACGTGAACTATCCCACGCAACTTCATGATCAAAACAAAACAAAAATTGACCACGCTTTTTTTAAAAATAAAGCTATTTCTGAAAGGTTTCTAATGGAAAAAAGCGTTGAATAATAATTCGTTTTGTGTGCCAAATCACTTGCGAGTCTATACAGCAATTCCAGATATGATACGAATATCACTAGACTGAAAAAATAGCTACGAAACAATGTTTTTTAATTTTTTTTAATATACACTGTCAACTGTAAAACATTTGCAAAATTGCATACAAACGTTTAAAAAGTTATTTACTTCTCAAGAAAACGTTCACGTTTTTGGTCGTGTTTCTACAAGATTAAAGTGATTATATGTAAACAGAAAAATATTTCAGTTTCATAGCCTAATTGTTCATTTTTAGCAAAAAGTACACAGCCAAACATGAAACAAAAAAACACGTCCACTTGTTAATAGGCTGTTACAGCTCATAGATTGAGTAAACGGCAGGGTTTAATTAGCTTCAACCTTGTTTTCATCAATTTGATCCTTCATATTAATCCTTGGCTGTCCATGGCACTCAAATAAATCGAAAAGTTGACAAAAACAAAACAGTAAAAACAACATTTCCGCTCGATTTTGCTGAATGAAAACCCGTTCTGCGCCCGCGTACAATCTTTTACTAGTCAGCGACGCTTTTCAATAAGGGGAATTTCTCGAGTTACAGGAGGCTATTTTCTAACTTTATTTGCATTTTACTCATTAGTTTCATCGGTGACATATCTTCAAATTTTGACCACGAATTTATTTTGCGGTAAATTATATAAATTTCAATTTTTAAAAAATCTGTAGTGTGGAAATTTCGCAATAAAATTTTCGCTTTTAAAAAAATCACACACTACAGAATTTTTTTAAACTTTCACCACAGTTGCAGAGCATCATTCCCTGTTGATATATGAAATAAAAAAGATAGGTCACCGACATCGTTTTTGAGATAGCGGCACATTTATGGGTTAAATTGGAAGGTTTTGTGCTGTCGTCATGTTGCCATGGTAACACTGACGTTGTCGAAATCTATAAAATATTCCTTAGGTGACCAATATTGTCACCAAGTCGAAAAGAATTCGCGTTCTGCAGAAAAAGCCTGTTTTACGGAATTATTGAGTAAACAAGAATAACTGTAGGGAGCCACCTTAAGAGAGAGGGAAACGAGGTCAAACGGCTTAGAATATTATAATTATGCGTGTAGAAATAAACAATTTAGTCAGAGTCTATCATTTATGCAATAAATAAGTACAATTTAACTCTTCATAACTCTTATAGCTTAGTTAACTCTTAGTTTCGAAAATCTTACCAATCTTGCATGGGTTTTTTTATAGTTAAATATCAGTATTTTTAACATTTAATTTCTCAAAGAGAGTACATTTTATTAAATGTATTAAAATTTAAAATATATTACTTAAATTTATTATATAATGTATAGTGCTTTATGTATTATTTAAAAAACGAGAAGTGGCTTTAGACCTAATAAAACACGACCTGCGAGTTTTTTAAATGACTTCAAAAACGTTTGCATAATAAGTCAAATCTTTAAAAATCTTTATATAAAAATCTTTATATACTTTGAATAACAATGGTCTTTTTTTAAAGTGTTCTTTAGCTGGTATAAAGACGTATGCATGTGACTAATTTCTTACTCAAGATTGGATAGTTGCTTCATGAATTATTAATGAGGTTTTGAAAGAGATTTCGAGCACTGATAAAAGTGATAATCTCACATGTGCGATTATTCATGATAATTTTTTATCAAAGATAATCACATGTGAAAATTATCGCTTTTTATCAAAGACTGTCCTTTATATAATAAACAGAAAAATACATGGGTGCTTGGAAATATACCAGATTTATTTCTCGTGTTGAACATGATATCTCACTCGTTCGCTGCGCTCACTCGTGAGATATCATGTTCAACACTCAAAATAAATCTGGTATTTCCGCGCACCATGTATTATTCTCTATATAAAACACTCCTGCTCTTTTATTAAACAGTAATATATTTGAAATTTTAATACATATAATACCGTGTACTCTCTTTGAGAAATTAAATGTTAAATATACTGATGTTTAAGCTAGATTTAGCAAACAAGCCGACTAGTCGAACTGACTAGCCTCGTTTTAGTGCTTTTTGCACATGAAAGAGCTGCAATTTTGCTTGCATGGACTGTTTTTAATCTTAAACTCTTATATTTTGCCTTTAATTAATAACAGTCTGTGTTTAAAAATTGTTTATTAGCCCTGTAATGTATATAATATAAAATAAGGCAAACTTGTGATAGCTAGTGATTGCTAGTGTTCAATGGGCGAATGTTACCTACCTGATAAATCAGTATCATTTAACCTACCTTTTCTAATAAATATATCCAAAATTTTCCCATTATCATGATATATTGCAGTCGCAATCTCTCTCCATCTGTTTAAAGCTTTTCCATCTACTTTATCTCCAAATGTAAAGCTCCTATGACGAACGTCCTCTAAAATATTATAAGTAAGGAAAATGATGGTTTTAATTTAATATGGACGACACTAAATTTGAAAATGTAAAGGAGAAAATATCATTGATTGAAACCGGACCTAAAAAACCATGAACGCTAATTCTGAACAATACAAGAATGTGCATTATATTTTCATTTCCGGTAATGGGGATTTTATATATTCCGATATGTTTTGAATGTTTTGGATTAATTTGTGATTAAGTAGAGTTGTTATGCGTTAAACAGTTATTTAAAATTATTAAAACACATTAAAATAGGCCCCCAAATGCTGAAAATGGCACTTTACCGGCTCTAGAATTTAAACATGTTCTGGTACTATATTATGCATGGGTAGCTTTGGAGTCTAAACTGATGCATTTTCACAAAATAAGCAAACTTTATTCGAACTTGCGCAGGATACAATTCGTTGGGCCCCTCCCGGGACATTTTCTACCCCCCCCCTTGACTAGAAATCCTAACTAGATATTGAGTTTTGCAAATCATTGGATATAAGTCAATAAATGCATATAAAACGGCTGTGCTCTAATGAAGACTAACTTATGAAAACTAAACTAAGAACAGGGTTGGTAAGTTAGATGAATAATTAGGCCAAATCGTCATTAGTGCCGTTTAGAAAACAAAGAAAACAAAATCCTAGTGTGACGGTGTTTGGCCTAATTAGGGTCTCTGTAAAGAACGGAAACTGAAACGTCCGAATCCGGAAACGACCGAAACCGGAAACGACCGAAACCGGAAATTCCCGCCTAATTTCCTGCATAAAATTGCCTAAAATTTAGCCTGCTCTGAACCATGTGTTTTATTCATTCATCCCTTATAATAAACAAAGACTGTCAACTGTCAAATTGACGCAGGGCGTGAAATGTACAACGACGAAATGTATATAAAACAAGTGTGTAAACTCCAAAGATCGATAACATTTTTATATTTATCAACGTTTCGACTATATTTCAATCATCATCAGGATAAAGAAATGTAAACAATAATACGAAGCATTAGCAAGCCGCGCAATGCAATATATTAAATATAGGCTGCAGATAATACATTACGAGTTTATAATCAATACACATACAAATTAAAAGTCGAATAAAATACTACCATTGAATGCAATAATACTTGTACTACTTGTGATTGAAAGAACAATGTTCTGAATATTTGAAGCTATTAAAATGCAGTCAGATAAATTGGGATTTGGAATACGTCTAAATGAGCATGTATTTAATTTTTTTCAAAATCAAGAGCGTGCCATTTTAGTGGAAGCCGTATCGTATGTCAAATGAGAAAGTGAATGCAATATCGTTTTTATTAAATTAAACAAAACCGGCATGAACCGGCATTGTTCAGAAAGTTAATAATATGCAGTAAGATTATTAAATAATTGACAAAATTGTCAGCAGTTAAATAGCATACAACCTTACTTTCGGACGATATATATCTAAATGTTATGCCAGCGATCGAGCATCAACAATATAATTATTCGTTATGCACTTATGCGGGAAATTTAGGCGAGAATTTCCGGTTTCGGTCGTTTCCGGTTTCGGTCGTTTCCGGATTCGGTCGTTTCGGTTTCCGTTCTTTACAGAGACCCGCCTAATTATTCGGGGTGCAAATCTACCAACCCTGACTAAGAAAGACCTCAGTAATCTATAATATGCACAAAGTTGTTGATGGGAAGAATGGGAAGTGCTTTTGCATGTTATTTTAACACTTTTGTTAATTTGTTTTTACAAAACTCACTCGCTTATTTCATTCCCTCGTTCACTTTAGGAAAACAAATTAACGCGAGTGCGAAAATATCGTACATCAGCACTTCCTGTGAAGAAAGCTCTGTATATTCCTAAAGAAAAAAGAAATGCCAATGACATAATGTAGAACACTCAAAAACTCAAGAAATAAAATTATATTTACCTGCACAATGTATAAGTTTCAGCTTACTTCGATCTTCTGAATATATTCTCTTCTTTGTACCAGACATGCTATCTTTCAACATCTGATCTGGTCGGGAAGCTATAGACAATCCATATAATTGGAATGGTGTATCAATATAAAGCATGAAATAGGTAGAAGATTGAGATTCTAGATTGCGTAGACCAAAACCATGATCGTCTATTTACCAATTAAAGTTCTAAGTTAACAACAGTGCATGTATGGGTTAATCAAAATTAAAATGTAAACTACAGTATATGTTTCGAAAAGCTATTAAGGTTATTAAAAATAAAAAGGAGATTTTTGGAATAATTTTTTGAAAGAAGAATTTTTCGCGTAGTTTTAACTATAAACTCGCATCAATTGTTATAATTTATAAAGCGCGTGTCCTCCCTACCTGTAAATTCTACCTCCGTTTTGATTAATGGAGTATCTTCTTCAGCAGGAGACTTCATGCTTTGTGGGTCGTTTAAGCCTCTAGCTTAAAAACCAAACCAAAAATATTTATCAATAGCTCACCAATAATATCAAATTATACCATCTTTAATTTTCAAACCACAAAAACTGAACGTAAAACAATTCTGTAATGCAAAAAAAAATTATTTCGAAAAACCATGTTTATAAATTTTTTAAAAATTTGGCATTACAGAATTTTTTTAAAATTGGTCAGATAGTGTATTGTACTATAAGAAAATGTTTTCTTAAATAAAAAATGGGGGTAACCGACCTTTTTTTAAAGTAAAATGCGTTCAAAGTCAAAATATAGGCCATCTTGGATCGTCATTGTTGCCATAGCAACAGTGGTGACGTCACTTTTCTGACCAACTTTCGACTGTTTGATTCTCGCTGTATATATAATATACAAATTTCGATTTGTAAAGAGCATCATCTCGTTAAAAAGGTGATCTAGTTTACGCATTTTCAACATTTCTCTAAACTGTAGCGAGCCACCTTAATGGAAACAGAAAGCCGACAGCGTGGCAACAGTTCTGCGACAATTAGGGAGGCAAAGGTCGCTTTTGGGGGGAACGTTTTGTCCTTTTTTAACCGCCGCAAGCTGTTTGTACGATCCCTGGGTACGAAATTAAATTGCCGACAATGTCACGACAGTTCCAACCACAGGGAATAAGCATAAAAATCATCCACGAGAAGCACTTCGCGACACGTTCGCGACCCGTACGCGACAATTACAACCTTATGGAAACCAGGCCTAAAAAGCCATTTTTTTATTTAAGTTCGATCACAGCTTATCGATGTGAAGATGGCTATGGAACTCATTAGAATCATAACTCACTATTTATGTTAGTCAACGTTTATTCATAAATCTGGACTTTCACCGCGTCGATCACGTGCGCATTGTATTTTGCCCGACTAACCAATAGCAATGTTTTAGGAAAGTTACCTATCCGTGACTGGAACAATAGCGAAAATTAGAAATTGCGATTAGTGGATTTGGCAAAAATACCATGCACACGTGACGGCGAATTAAGCACATATATTTGAATGAACGTTGACAACATAGATAATGGTTATATTGTTATTCTAATGAGTTTCACAGCCATCTTTCCTATGGTTTGATTTGGATATATTATTACCTAGTAATTATCTGTGCACATTTTCTGTCACGTTTTTCACCGGAGGTAGGTAGAAAATCACAAATACAGAAAAAGTATTTAAAAATTTATTTGCTCCCGATTTTTGTTTGAAAGTCCATTTTAATTTACGAAAATAATGACCATTCCAAACCATAGCCCATCGAAGGGAAGATGGCTATGAAACTTATTAGAATAACAATACAACTCACCTTCATCCAGGAAGTCATCCTGAGAGTCTCTTCTCTGTGTTTTTGCAACATCTTGTACTGTCGTGCAAAAAAAAACACTTCTATATTAGTCCTTCGAAAATCTAGCATGTTAGGGAGCATTTGTTATCTTCTGCTTCCGTGTCATTATATCACAAAAAATTCATTGCAGGATAATTATTCTTGTATCATGCATCCTATCAGATTATTAACTACTTATTAACGGAGCGCGAGGTCTTTAAAGAAAAATATTGGACCGAGGTCTTTTTCGTACAGACCGAGCCCGTAGGGCGAGGTTTGTACAAAAAGAAGTTTATTATATGACATTTATAGTCGAAAGATCGAAACAAACAGGAAATGCATGATTTGAAATGCATTAATGTAGCATGACACACATTTAATCAAAGAAAACAAAAAATACCATTGTATTCCTTCCTTTTCACTTGAAACCATTCGCAGATAACTTAGTAATAACAAATGAAATTATAATTTTCAATTAGTTTTGCTGTTTTGTTTTAAAATGCATGCGTCTGTTTTTACGTAATGGACCGTCGGTCCATTACGGGAAAATAATGGCCCAGCCAATCACAGTCCGCCATTTCACCGGACGTTGATGCTTGCCATTTAATAAAGTAATATTAATATCATACAAAATAAAATGTCTTCAAACCGAAGCAAGAAAGTTACACAACAGTTTTCAATGACTTTTCAAATTAGACTAAAAAATAAAACGTCAATTTTCGACTCATTGGACTGCATTCCCCATGAACAAAATTTTGATGTAGCCAAGTCTAGACAAACGTTTTATCACAGTTTGAAACAACATCACAAAATTAGTAATATTCCAAAGTTTCGTTGCGAAATGTTGTAAAATGCGGGTGATATAGCCCTGCGAAGTTTGCCGTTTTTCAATCATTTTGTATTACGCGCGGGAAATTGATACCTTTTTTCAGTTTTAATTTACTAGAACTTCCGACAAAAATCTCCAGATGCTTTCAAAAACCAGAGAATCACAATACTGTAAACTTCAACATCCTTAGAAATTGTAAGCCAAACATCGAAAAGCAAAATTTGCGGGAAAAGCTCACGAGCCCGCACTATTTTTGTGCAGCGTCAACGAAAGTCCACTCTGTTATAATTTTATAAATTTAGGCTTACAGTTACCTTTCGGTTCCAGACATTTCAAAAATTTTACTTCTTCTATTAATGGCTCACCTTTATCTGGATCTTGAAAGGGGTCATTTTTATACTCTCTAATTAGTATGCTATTTATGTTAGTCAACGTTTATTCATAAATCTGGACTTTCACCGCGTCGATCACGTGCGCATTGTATTTTTGCCCGACTAACCAATAGCAATGTTTTAGGAAAGTTACCTATCCGTGACTGGAACAATAGCGAAAATTAGAAATTGCGATTAGTGGATTTGGCAAAAATACAATGCACACGTGACGGTGAATTAAGGACATCCCAGCGGGCAAAATGACGTTTATCCAACGTTAAATCAACGTTGGAAATGACCTTCCAGACGTTGGATAGACGTTGAAAAAGGGTTGACTATGCAAATTGGATCAACGTTACTGTTTCGACGTTGAAACAACGTTGAAATTAGGTTTCCAATCTCGTCAACCATAATTCAACTTTGTATCCACGTTAAAACAACGTTCAAATTGGTTCACAAATCGACGTCGTACATTTAAGGGAAGCCTCACATATCGATTTTGTCCATGAGAAACGTCATATGTTCGTTTCTCTGGAGACCCCCCCACCCCCCCTTAGAAACGTCACACATAGTTATCGATATTTTGTTCTTATAGTACACATAAGGTAATTTTCTACTATTTTTTTCGGTCGGCTATTGGAGATGCTTCCGCGAGGAATATGTCATCTTCTGCTGACATACCCTTTTTTATTAATATATATATATACATGAACTTCAAAATTTCCAACGTTTCTCAAAATTTCCAACGTTTCTGATAATTTTAGCGCGTTTTTCTCAAAATTTGAGTGTTTCCAATACAAGAAAGGCGTAATAATATCAATGTATAGATATAGAACAGGTATCAATGCATGCATGATATACATCATGAAATACCGATAATGTACACCATGTTATACTGATTTGGATGAAGTTGATCGTACTTCCAAGAGTAAAAGTCCCCTCAGCAACATTTGTAAAGGCTCTCTGTTCCCATTTGCCAATACTACGCCATCTTCAATCGTGATGCATTGTGGTGTAGATAAAGCTAGTAAAGTATATGTATGTCCCTGAACATACGTATACAAACACGAGAATACATAGTATAGACGCGAAATTACTGTTTGTTTCTGAACAAAGAGTAAAACACTTCGATATTTCAAAGGAAGACACTTCATTACGTATATAATAGTGCTATACTAGCTTCCTGACAAATTGCCTTCGTTCACCATGGAGTTGTTCTCCACGTTTTTCAAGTAGTTTAGAAACAAACCATAGAAGTTAAACACGGATACACACACTCACAAATCTAACCTTATATCCGTTTTTCTTTCGCCAGAATTATACTCCAAGGCTTACGACCTCTTCTTCATGTTTTCATTTCAATGAACTGGTAACAGAAGCGCTTGATATGATTGGAAATTTAAACAAACAGGTATGCGAAAACTGACCTTTGTTTCGCTCAGTTGGAGTCCGACAGTTTTATGAAATTGCGTTTTGAAATTGCGTTTAATTAAAGTAATCGCAAGTGCGGGTAGGAAATGAGCAAGAGACTGTTGATAAACGTCTTAGTTTTCGAACGACAAATACATATGCATATAGTGGACTGGCGAAAAGTAGTATGTGCATGAGAGTTGAACGTTGTTAATGACAGAAATTTCATAAATTTCATCACAGCTTGAAAGAGCATCACAAAATTAAATTATAGTAATCATGATTCCGAAGTTTCGTTGCGAAATGTTGTAAAATGCGGATAATATAGCCTTGCGAAATTTGCAATTTTCAGTCATTTTGTATTACAAACGGGAAATTGATGCCCTAATACCCGATTGGGCTGTCATTTTCCCGTTTGTAATACAAAATGACTGAAAAACGGTACACTTCGCAAGGCTATATTATCCGCGTTTTACAACATTTCGCAACGAAACGTTGGAATATTACTAATTTTGTGATGCTCTTTCAAACTGTGATGAAATATATAGATCAAAATTTTAGTTATAAGGGGAAAGGTCCATTAATCGACAAAATCAAACAAGTTGTGTTTTAAGATTCTTGGTGACAATGCTTTCATTTCTCACACTTTTCTTAGCGTAAACTAGCAATGGAATTGTTTTATACAGTTTGTTTTTATTGGACTCGTCCAGGGTTTATTGGACTCGTCAACCTGATTTCAATGCATGTTAAGTAGAAATGTTGACACATGTTGCCTCGTGATTTGTAATGTATGTGTAAACATTTTCAATTAACATGCGTAGAAATCAGATTTTGTTGCAAGTTGCAGCAATTTTGTTGCCCGTATTACTCTACCTTAAGACATACATCTGGTTGCGAAATTTGAATGATTAATTACATAAAACATAATTTATATTTTTTGGAATTTGAGAAAGCATGCATAATTCATATTATTTTGAGGAAGGTTTGAAAACTTGAAATCTTACCCGGAGGAAGGTTGAACACTTTTTGCAATTCTGTTTTAATATACCCACAATAACAAACGCAAGACCCTCACCTGCTTATTATTTTATACTACAAGTTAGTACCACTAGGACCAATATAGATGATGTCAGGCGCTTCTATATGTATCATGAGCCTCTGGCATGGGTAAATTGGGCAACCACGCCCGATATATAAAGACGTAAATGATTTTTGTCTCAACTTTTCCCCATGTTTTGCAGGGCAATCATGGTTAAATTGCGGACGGGCACTGAAGTGCAAAACGTCAGGGGCACTACTAGTTGCAGATCGTTTGGTTACGATTCATGGAAGCAACTGTATGAAGGTGCAGTTGGTGATTGGCCTGATGTATGTCCTGTGGATTATTGTACCCGGAATGCTATATATGGAGCCCATGTAAGGGTCCATTTCAATCGTGGTGGGGTATGGATTATACCCATGTGTGCGAAACACAATCATTATACGAACAACGATTGAATGACTATTACTGATTCAAACACAATTGCAGTGTACGCTGAGAAGGAACATACATGAAGTCTGTCTGAGATAGAATTTGGTTTTTGACAATACACAGTTTCGAAATGAATGTACTGTTTATATAGTTGTAGAAGTGATGAATCATTAATAAGGCTACTGAGCAATCTTGTCAATATATTTAGGTCAAATATAATTACCGTACAATTATAAATTTCAGCAAGGTCATTATTGCTAGTTATATTATTATATATATAGCTAGTTAACTAAGAAATACAAGTCGATATTTCTTATTTAATACGGAACTGTAACATATCGCTATGATTTATCATAATGACTCAATATGCATCTACAATCACTATTTCCTGGTGATTTCACGTATTTAATATTGATATGAAAAGGCTGTGTTATGATTTAGATGACAGCTAGGATATAGTAACGATTACTGTGACTAAGCTGATTGCGCACTGAAAAATTATGTTTATACAGACAACCTCTTATCTTTTCTGATATAAGTTTAAGCTGGCTTTCCGCATAGTTAATGATGAAAGCAACAAGAAAACAGAGCTCCTGGAAAGTGCTCACGGAAATTATGTGCATGGCATACAGCTAGCCATGCTGTCATAACTTGGGAGTTAATTCCAATCTTTACTATTCTGGGTGCAGAGGTTTTTGGCGTCGGGTGGAACCGCTTGCATGAGTGCAGGCAACAGCTTAAATTAAGCTAAACAGGAAACTCCCTGATCCGGGATAATTTAGCCTGCGTGCAGCTTGACTTTAAATGGGAAAAAATCAGTCTGCGAACCAGGGAACAAACCGAACAATACCGTATTCGTGCCATCTTTTGAATTGCATGGATTTCTGTGCTCAAACGTGATTAGCTATTGGTGAGAAGCTTAATATACACGCGCTACGATTGGCCAATTCGTTAAAGTGCCCCTGACACAAAAATTGATTTTTTGTGTATTGAAAGTACACATTATGTGGAGTGTTTTGGTGAAAGAATTTTTTGATTTCATTAAAAAGGAAAAATTTTAGAGCGGTTTAAACACATAAATTTTTGGCACATGGACGTCGGCTACAGGAGTCTGGGGATAGCATTTTTTGTGACGTCACGCAAGTGAGTCAAATCTTGACGGTCTGTTAGACTTTTATCAGTTTTGATCAGCTCAAAGGTTTTGATCGCTGAACGGCTGAAGTGTTTTTATATTCTAAGTTCTATCATGCTTCTATAAAGTATCATGTCGACAACAGAATCCAACAGTAGCGATCAATCCGATGATTCCAGTGCGAATTTTATACCTGGTTAATATATGTTGTGTTGGAAGATGCTAATCAATAACACGCCAGGTCCCTAGTATTATCATTAAAACCACCAAATCTACACGACGCGGACGTGACGAAAAACTGCCGCTATTATCACAATTTCACTTCAAGAGTAAAACTATGGATTGTTGTTGGTAAACAAAGCTAGGGGACACGAGAAAAATAAAATAAAACTATAGTCTCCCATTATTAGCGACTGTTTTTAGTCTGCGTCTCAGATTTGGCGCATCTTGCCTGGCCCTCTGCTATTAACGTAGACGTTCTATGGCTTTGCAAAGATTATATCTCCGGTTCGGTGCATGTTATGAAGACAAAAATACTACGACTCGATTCAGTGAAACAAAATCTCCTAATTCCCAGCGATAGTTTTAGACTTTTAGTCAGATACAGGCTATAGTTTTAGTCAGATGGTATAGCTATTTATGACCTTTGTCTTTGACTTTGATAGGTCAAGCGGTGTCATAATTAATTATATTACTCAATTTATAGTCTCGAACAATGTAAACTAGTCATATCTTTCGCTGAACATAAATTCGGCCCCTTTGGAAATATCTTTTTCGTAATAGTCTTATTCGAACCGGAATCGAAAACATTATTTAGAGTGTTATTTTCAAGCTTGTGTCTTCAGATTTGCATCTTTTACTAGTATTTCGGTATTACAAAATATTTATATTATTAGCAGGCCCGTAAAACCGAAATTGAATCATCAAAACAAAGCAAATTATCGTCAGTTTTTAATAGCTTCGTCTAGTTAGGCTTGCCGAGCCCCGTCAACGAAAGACACAAAAAGAATCGCCTCTCGTAATCCTCTGGTCAAAAATGATCCGAGCATATAGTCGAAGTCTAGCTTTGATCTGTGCTTTGACGGCACAAACAAACCCATACTTTTCTTCGTCTTTTAGCTTCCGCGCGTTCGTTATTGAAGTATGGAATATTGTGTAAACTTATTCCATCTTTTAAACATGGTTTATTGGTACAGTTAGCTGCAACATAGTAAAAAGGCATATATTTTTTATCACAAATCTAGTATATTTGTATATGGACTATATGCGCCAAGAGTGGAAGGCACTAGATAGGATCGACCTAAACCCCATGAGCCAACAATAACATAATATTTTATCAGCGGTGTTTTAATGAACACTAGCGAATTTCCGGAATATTCAGAATTGGTTTCCGGTTTTCAAAGAGTGAAAATTTCAGCTGTGATTTTAATCTTCTTTTCCTTTGGATGCAGTATTAAATAACTAACGCGATCGACGGCAAGTTAAATCGGTAAGTTTTATTCTAACACACACAGTTTTACTACCTTACATAAAAGCAGAAATCTTTATTATACAATTTATCTAATTTATAATATAATCTTGACTATAAAGTAGCAATTGAAGTACAAAATGTCTATTTACATGCACTAATATACTATATATTTAATACCAGTTAATTTGCTTTAAATATATGGTAGGTCTGGTGTAGTAGAACTGGTGCAGGCTACAGTTAAATCCATCTGGATTAAATTAGACAATTCTACATTATTTAGGGTCAAGAAATTAATAAATACACCTTTGCAGTTCAATTCATTAAATAATTTGACTAATGTCTCTGCTGATTTTTCTTGTACTTACAATTTTCAGCGTTGCCCTGGGGTCAAGGAATTTGCTAATAGCGAATAAAAAATGACAAATCCCTGGGATGTTGCCCCGCCGGGGGGGGGGGGGAGTTGGATGATAACAGTACGAATTGACTCATGCATTACCATAACTATAGTGCCATTCCATCACAATTCTTGGGTTTCATATGACGTCACAAAAGTGACGGGGGGGGTCAACTCTAAAACAAAACACAGTTACTAGAGTGAGTCGATTGGGGCCATTCCCTTTAAAATTTACACCCCCCCCTGTTGACAAGGTTACTGATTTTAGACCCCTTCGGAAACGGTTTTCCGAAGACCCCCTCGGAAATTCGCTGTAGAACCCAGTCAAATATTGATGGATTTAAATAATACAATATATATCCTATCTGGTACTGTATATAGATCTGAAACTTTTAGCAAAGATAATGTTGTGATATTTCAAAACAAAGTTGGGAGCATTTTTTGGGACACAAGTAATAATGTGGAATTTATGCATGGCAATTTGAACTTTTGAGAGTCTAAACTAGTGCATTTATGTTAATTCTATATTAATGATTGCTAAGTCCTTTCTAATGAGTGACTGAAGGGTGAATTAACAGTAGGATTGTCATAAATCTCTCCTTAATAGCCTGGGAGCCTCATTCTCATGAATTGTCAGCAAATTGACTTCAATGTCTTGATTCATGAGACTCATGCGAGCCTCCCTAGCAGGCAAAGGATGTAGTCATGGTGTAATTATCAAAAGGATGTATTGTGATTGAATGGCACTATAGTTATGGTAATGCATGAGTCAATTCGTACTGTTATCATCCAACCCCCCCCCCTGGCAACATCCCAGGGATTTGTCATTTTTTATTCGCTATTAGCAAATTCCTCGACCCCGGGGCAACGCTGAAAATTGTAAGTACAAGAAAAATCAGCAGAGACATTAGTCAAATTATTTAATGAATTGAACTGCAAAGGTGTATTTATTAATTTCTTGACCCTAAATAATGTAGAATTGTCTAATTTAATCCAGATGGATTTAACTGTAGCCTGCACCAGTTCTACTAGTACTACACCAGACCTAGCATATATTTAAAGCAAATTAATGTAAAGGTTGGTGACATCAGACAACATATTGTCTGGTATTTTAATATATAGTATATTAGTGCATGTAAATAGACATTTTGTACTTCAATTGCTACTTTATAGTCAAGATTATATTATAAATTAGATAAATTGTATAATAAAGATTTCTGCTTTTATGTAAGGTAGTAAAACTGTGTGTGTTAGAATAAAACTTATCGATTTAACTTGCCGTCGATCGCGTAAATATTTAATACTGCATCCAAAGGAAAAGAAGACTAAAATCACATCACAGGCTCACAGCTGAAATTTTCACTCTTTGAAAACCGGAAACCAATTCTGAATATTCCGGAAATTCGCTAGTGTTCATTAAAATACCGCTGATAAAATATTATGTTATTGTTGGCTCATGGGGTTTAGGTCGATCCTATCTAGTGCCTTCCGTCCAGAATACGCGAATGTAAAAAAGCGACAAGAAATATAAAACGTAATAAACATAAATAGCCATCATTACCCATCATATACCATCATATAACATCATATAACATCACATACTATCATATAGCATCATATAACACCATATAGCACCATATACTATCATATAGCATCAAATACCATCATATACTATCATATAGCATCATATACTATCATATAGCATCATATAGTATCATATACTATCATATAGCATCATATAACTCAATATAGCATCATATAACATCATATAGCATCATATACTATCATATACTATCATATAGCATCATATACCATCATATAACATCATATACCAACATATAGTATCATATAGCATCATATAGCATCATATAACATCATATAGCATCATATACTATCATATACTATCATATAGCATCATATACTATCATATACCATCATATAGTATCATATAGCATCATATAACATCATATAGCATCATATACTATCATATAGCATCATATAGCATCATATAACATCATATAGCATCATATACTATCATATACTATCATATAGCATCATATACTATCATATACCATCATATAATATCATATAGCATCATATAACATCATATAGCATAATATACTATCATATACTATCATATAGCATCATATACTATCATATAGCATCATATAGTATCATATAGCATCATATAGCATCATATAACATCATATAGCATCATATAACATCATATAGCATCATATACTATCATATACTATCATTTAGCATCATATACTATCATATACCATCATATAGTATCATATAGCATCATATAACATCATATACCATCATATAGTATCATATAGCATCATATAGCATCATATAACATCATATAGCATCATATACTATCATATACTATCATATAGCATCATATCCTATCATATAGCATCATATAGTATCATATAGCATCATATTGCATCATATAACATCATATAGCATCATATAACATCATATAGCATCATATACTATCATATAGCATCATATACT
>CACRXK020005306.1:1946-19673 GCA_902702795.2 Paramuricea clavata
ACTTCGCCAATGAACTTACTAGATCGATCGTTTTTGAAGCAATTTAAAACATTCGCAGTGCGTGTTTTATCAGACCTAAAGATACTCGGCTTCGCCTCGTATCTTTATATCTGATAAAACACTGCTGCTCATGTTTTAAATAGTACATACAAAGCATATGAGAATATAATAATATAAAGGGCTAGGGACCTTTGGAAATCCAGTTGGACTTTTAAGTAAGGCCCCTATTTTTCAATAACCATGAATAAAGAGCAATATACTATTTACAAACAGAAATAATAGTGAAAAGACAAAAGAGATAATTATAGTTCAGAGTAATTTACAATATTTACATCAATCATGAGATACTAAATGATATAATTTTGCTTTTTTCTTAAAAGAGAGATATGAATTAGTATTTTTGATATCTTCATTAATACTATTCCATACAGAGACGCCTTTGTTGAAGACAGTATATTTGCGGTAATTAGTTCTTTTGTAGCTAACGTGTAACTTGGTAGAATTGCGTGTATTATAGCTGTGAAATTCATTGTTTCGCTTAAAGTAATTACTATAGAAGTCTGGTAAATTTTGTCAATAATTAAAACGATACATGAATATACTACATAGATAGTCATTAATTTTGTAGATATTCAGAATTTTCAAGTCTAAAAATAATGGTTCGGAGTGATCCGTATAAGATTTGAAGCAAATCAATCGAACAATTTTCTTTTGGACATTCATTACCTTTTGCAATCTTGTGGGATAAGTATTTCCCCAAACTAGATTTCCGTACGTGAGGTATGGATAAACTAATGCATAGTAAATTAATTTTAAGGTGTTTCTATTCGTAAAATGTCTTAGTTTTGCAATCAGACCTGTAGATTTCACAACGCTTTGGAGAACTGAGCTGATGTGATTCTTCCAAGTTAAGAGAAAGTCCGTGTAAAAACTGAGCACTCGAATTTCTTAAGATTACAGATTTCCTTCAAATTTTCTGTGTGAAAGAAGTCATTCATAAGATGAACAAAAAACGTTGACTTTGAAATTGTAGTCAGTTTTAAAAATTTTTTCGCAATTATTTTCGGACGCGTTTGAAAAAATTACGCAAGTGATATTTGAGCTTTTTTATATCTCACAGTTCATCTCGCGCTTTTATTCTAACTTCTTGAAACTTACATATTTTATTATTTCCTGCCTAGGCATAAACCTAAACTAAAAATTATTCTGATCACTTGAAGCAAACAAAATATTGTGTATTTTTAAAAAACGTCTTTCGGACAGCTAATTAAATATTCGTGTTAGTATGCTGCATGCGGTAAATTATTTTTTCTCAAAAGTGCAACGGTATCAGGTATCCAATCTATTGCAGCTACTGTGTATTATGACACATCTACTAGAATAAATAATAAAATCTTTGGGCAGTGTGTTTTTCGCTTGACAAGCGCGTCATGAATATAGTCAATTTTCGCTAATTCGACTAATTCGAAGCTATAATTTGTTAATGCATTCACTTAAATTTTTCGCGTTAAAAACATACAAAACTGTTTACTGTTTCAAATATGGCTGTTTTTTGGATAGAGAGTAAGTTATAAATATGCCAGCAATTATATATGCTTGAAATTTTACGTTTATAGGTATCATTAAATACTACATGCATGCATGGTATATATATAAACAAAAATGTATAAGAAAAGTGCGGGAAAGGATATATGTGTGGCAATTTATACGAATGCCTTGAAGGAGCACTTTCGGCTTCTCATCATAGATATAGTGCAGATTTATTTTGCCACTATAATATGAAACAAATATTTTATACATGTTTAACTGATATTTTCATGTTTTTTAAGAACTGCAATTACATGCTGATCTCGGTTAAGGTTCTGTCACACTATTGCGTATGAGAGAAACGTATGAGTAGCGTAAACCATGTGCATGCATGTGCATGCATATACGTCCGCATACTCGAAAAATTTTTAACCATGCATGCTTTCCTTGCATGGTTCCCCGATTTTTAAATAGACACCTTACGATTTAGGACAGCAACGGCTACAAATACAATAAATAATTAAAAAGAATTCAATAATTGCAATATATGAATAATTTAGACATTGTCCTCGCTTTGTTTACAACGCCAAATCACAGATTTTCACGTCTTGATACAACGGCTGCATTTCAAGCCGCAACAAGTGCAACTTCAAACTGACTTCAGCAGAACTCTTGCCAAACATAAAACCCATTAAATTCATACGATTGTATTAAATTCATACGATTGCTAATATACCACGAATTGTCTTTAGGCCACTATTTGCTGTATATTAGTTTCTCATCCCCGCCCGCATGCTTTTTTTTAAGAAAATGGCCTTGTTCGCCATTATTATTGCCGTTTTTCACCATTATTATAAATTTGTGATGTCTTCAAAGTGAAATTTGAAAGAAAGACAATTAGAAACGTTCCCAAACCAAATGTTATAGTTAAAATATAAAATTTCATAACCAAACTGCAAGTTTTTCCCTCATTACGTACACACTTATTAAATATCCAAACTCAGCTATAAAAGTTCTACCGGAAGCCAGGGGCAGGGGAGAAAAACGCCAGACGTTCTGGGTACAAAATTATGAAAACATGCTTTCAGTTGCACTTACTGATTTTGTGCTGTTTTCCAGAAAGTTGCTATATAAATGCTTAATGCGCATTTTTCCAAAATAAATTTTATGGGGAGGGGAAATCCAGCAAATAATGGCATAATGGTATTGGTCCGCCAGCCCGCATCCACTTTAGGAGAAGCTCCGGATGAGAAACTAATATACAAAAAATAGGGGGCTTAATACTACCATTTATTTATTGATGGAGTTTGTTTTGGCTGTCGTCGTCGCGTTGCCGTCCTAAAATCGTAAGGTCTCTATAATAACCCCTCCGTGTGATCGTTAAATCACTTGCCGTTAGATGCCTCTATATATACACCCTTTAGTTACTGCTTCCCCCTTTCAGAGAGATTACGACATGCAGTCTTTGTTAATTTATTTGTTTGAGAATAAGTTTCACTTTCACTTAATATATGCGCTTACTACATGTTTCGTCGGTTTTAATATAGCCTAATAGCTCAAAGCAACAAGAAAGAAATTCGTTTTTTACATCAAAACGTTTTTGTATACCCAACCATGCATGTATTAAAGTTGATTGTTTATAGATTCTAATTTCGTACCTTGTCTCTCTATGCACATGAGAGCAATATAAATGTATAGTAGTACACTCATAGGCGTACGGGATTCATATATCTATTGGAGGAGCTGTGGTCTATATTGCCCGAAAATATTTGGGCCCATTTCTTGACTTTTCTTTGGGGGATTTTACCCTCCCCCCTCCCCCGAATTCAACAAGTTAAGATTGTAATGATTTTACGATATAAATATACTGCTAAGAAAGCGAAGAAAAACTTGAAATTACGCGTTGACCGACTTCAAGCGATGACGGGGATTATATATGAACCGCTTTTCACGCGAAAAACATTACTCTCTAATAAATTGTATAATATACTTTCTTCTAATATTCTCTTGTGATAGATGTGTACATTCGGAGGAAATCGGTGCATATAGTTTTAGTTACCAAGATCAGTATGTTTACAGTGCTTTCATATACACTGATAAATAATAAAAAGATAATACCGGCGGATAAAATTAGCAACGCGTGCATGTCAATTTCAGTCGGCACATGCGTCAAGACTTTTGCTCTATGTTATAAAGCTAGCATAAATGCTGGCATATTTATAACTTAGTCTCTATCCAAAAAACAGCCATATTTGAAAGATAGTGAACAATTTTGTACGTTTTTAACGCGAAAAATTTAAGTAAATGCATTAACAAATTATAGCTTATAATTAGTCGAATTAGCGAAAATTGACTATATTCATGACGCGCTTGTCAAGTGAAAAACACATTGCCCAAAGATTTTATTATTTATTCTAGTAGATGTGTAATAATACTCAGTAGCTGCAATAGATTGGATACTTGATACCATTGCACTTTTGAGAAAAAATAATTTACCGCCAGCATACTAACACGAATATTTAATCCGCTGTTTGAAAGACGTTTTTAAAAATACACAATATTTTGTTTGCTTCAAGTGATCAGGATAATTTTTAGTTTAGGTTTATGCCTAGGCAGGAATAATAAAATATTGCGTAATTAACGTTTTAACTTGTTTTCGAACGCGTCCGAAAATAATTGCGAAAAAATTTTTAAAACTGACTACAATTTCAAAGTCAACGTTTTTTGTTCATTTTATGAATGACTTCTTCCACACAGAAAGTTTGAAGGAAATCTGTAATCTTAAGAAATTCGAGTGGTCGGTTTTTACACGGACTGCCTCTTAAACAAGTTATTATTCGTAAAACTACAGCATCATTATTCTTTGAATCGACGTCAGAATTCGAAATTTCGGCACACTCCTTGCCAGCTTCGTGTTAACCGTGCTGACAAAAACAATAATAATAATAATAATAATCTCCCATATTTTAATTTCTGATGTATTTTCAAAGGGAAAAATCCTCTTACTTTAATTTTAATTTTGGTTTTAACATTTAACAAAGGAAGATGCGCAAAACTAAAACAAAAATGACTACTGATATAAAAATTCGGTCGCAAATAGGCCTTTGCAGCTGCCTGTGAACACTTTGCATAACAATATCAGGACGGCAACCTTTATTCTCAAATCCCACAGACACAACTCTCAAGTCACTTCTCAACTATTGTCGTCAACTGCAAAGAGCCTATATTCTAGATAAGTTGCTGCTACGTGTGTGAAGCAAATATTTTGGAAATACTTACCAAAATATTTATTCTTTACAGCAGCACACTTATATGCATGTTCGCACTTTATCTAAGTGGGTGTGACAATTAACAATTCTCGGTGCAAGAAACCGAATTTTACTCAGTTACTTTCACAAACACATCCTTCTCCTAAATATTCTTCAAGCTTCTACAGTTCCTTATCGCTGTTATTCAATCTAGAAGTTTTCCGACTTGGTACTGTTAACGAATGAATAACTTACGTTCACTTTATGTCTGAAAATTACCAAAGAAAAGAACTACACGCAATATTTACAGAATAGAAGCTCTAATTGGTCACGCAATATTAAAATAAGTTATTGATAAGAGAATTGAACGACAAGTGCTTTTTTGAGAACAGTCAGTTGGAACTTGGATGTTGAAAAGGAAAGTCAGAATTTCCAGCACTGAAAATTTGCGAGTTAATTGAAAGTCACCTGGAGAAGAGAAGGTTAACAACATAAATTGAAAGAAATACTACGAAAAATTAATAAAGAGGTAAGACACACACGAACTACTATACATATTTATTAGAATCGGTTTCAGTGTATGTGTATATATATTGCCTACACGAAGTCATGCACTCCCGCATTACACGGAGGTAATTTTATTAGCAAAATGACAGCCGTTATAGAAGTGTTATATATTCCAATTATTATAATAGTTACTCGATTCTTTTTAATTTGTAGTATTTTGTCTGTTGCAAATTTATCCGTACATGTTAATATAGAAATAAATATATATTATACACATTGACATAATTTAAAAGTCTCATGACTATAAAGTCAATACACGAAGAATTGACGATTATACATGCAGCATCCTGACCTTGTTATAATTTGTCTGACTATAGTGTGGTATTCTTATCTATTCCTTAGGACCACGTTTTGTAGTGACGTTGTCAAACAAACCAGTGCCATGTATAATCATACAAATAAAACAGGGACTGATCTATGGACGGACAGTGATCGGATGAAATTAAATGCATTTGGGGAGAAGCTTGAATTAGGCGAGAAAATTATACTAATTATGTTCGCCATTTCTACAATTCTGGGCAACACTTTGGTTTTGGTAGCAACCTGGAGAGTAAGAAGTCTACATCAACCAAATAAATATTTTATTGCTAGCCTGGCTGTCGCTGATCTTTTGGTTGGTATGATTATAGAACCATTGAAGGCGTATCACCTTAGTCTCGATTTTGAATTGAGAGTTACCATCTCTATTCACCTATGTCGTTTTGAGGTGTGGATCGATACCTTCGCGGCAGCAGCATCTATCTATACACTGACATTCATCAGTTTTGACCGATTTATTAAAATCAGGAAACCACTTCAATATAAATCCAGAATGACAACTTCCAAATCATTGAAAATTATCTTTACCATTTGGTTGATTTCAACTGCCTTTGCCACCTACGCCGCCACTCCTCATTCAGGAAGCTTTGGAATCTTGCAAACAAGTTATTGCCCTGTCGATAAAAATGATGTAAAAATATTCTATATATTACTGGCAGGAGGTGTGTTTTTTCTACCCACCGCAGTCATACTGATTATGTACGCTCTCATTTTTGTTGTTGTTCACAAACGACAAAGGATGCTGAGAAATTGCGAACTGGGGCAAACTTGCAATGATCGGAACCAACGAAGAACCTTTCTTCAAGATCTGAAGGCTATCCGAATGTTATTGGTCGTCGTGGGTGTGTTTGTACTTTGTTGGGGTCCTTACTTCATCTATATATTGCTTTGGTTGAACTATATAAATTCTATTGAAAGGGAAAGCAGGTCACTCAGCTACTGGCGTCGGATTTATTTAGCTGAATTTGTAATAAACATACTTCCTTATTTTAACAGTCTATGCAATCCAATAATTTATGCCTGTCTGGACCAAACGTACAGAGTGGCGTTCAAAAATCTGTTCCAGCGAATGATGCGCCGGTCAATCTCAAGTGGACGACAAGCACCGGAGGCAATAGAGTTACCTCCAATGAGAATAAGATAAGGCAAATTTCATTAATATGCGAATATCTGCAGATTGGGAGGTTGAGGTTACATGACACACTTTTTGGCGTTTTGCGGAAAATCTCTACTGCGCGCACAATATTAGTAAAAAAATGTTATATACAAGGACATATTTCTAAAACTATAATGATATATTATATATGATATCATATACCGGGTGGGGCAAAAAAAGTACGACTGTTTGATTTACTATGACTCAAAAACTAAAAGAGCTATTACATTTAAATAAATCACCCTATATTCCGCGATGTTTAACTTAGATTTTGATATATGTCTGGTGCATTTTCATGCGATTATGACTGAGATAATTGTGTTTAAACTTACGCAAACATTTTTGGAACCGCCAATAATTAGCTGAAAAGCCCCTATTAAACTAAGTCAATAACCGTTACGATTTGTTCGCGATTATTGTTTCAATGAAGTGAAGTCGAAGTTATAGAAATATTTCTTCATTTACAGACCTTTTGTTTTTTGTTTTACGATGTTGGGCAATGGATGTGAACTTACAAGGCCGATTTTATTAAAAGTTTTGTTCCTAGAAGGTATCCGATACCCGTGGGATAGGTAGTCTGTATGTTCTAATGAGTCTAGAACGAGCTGTCCCATTTCACGGGCAAGATATTGCAATTGTGCCGGGGGACATGAATTTGCTGATGAATAGATGATTGCTTTTGAACAACAAGCATAAACGTACTGACTATAGAGTATAACGTGTCTTAACACAAGTTGTTTTTGTATATAAAGGTATTAATATTTAATAGGCCGTTTTTAGCTTAATTCTCTCAGTTTCAAAAATGTTACTCTTGTTCAAATGCACGCATCTTTGTCAATATGGCATGGAAATGTGCATGGCATATATCAAAATTTTAATTTAGAATGCCAATAAATGTGTTTTATTGTCAATGCTCTTTTAGTTCTGATGTTATACCATTTCAATGAGTCGTACTTTTTTTGGCCCCACCCGGTACATAGTCCCACATTTCTAAGACTAGTAATTAAAACTTTGTTGAAAAACATACGTTTTGAGAGATTTTTTAAAAATTTCAATAGAAGTAACTGTACGTATGCATGCTTAGAGGAAGACTGTTCCATAATCGTAGTGCGACTGCATAAAAGGATCTGCACACAAGGTGACAAGCATCTTCCTTTTTGGCCATTCTAGCAAAATACCGCTGTTAGATCGATCGAAGACAATAGGAAGACTTCGATTTAATTTCGATGAGGTCTTTGATGTATGACGGCACCAAGTTGTGAATAGCTTTAAAAGCGAGCAGTAATACTTTAAATTTTATTCTTGCGTAGACTGGAAGCCAATGTAGTTCAAATAGAGCATGTTTCCGTATATCCATAACCAATCTGGCTGTAGCATTTTGAACGCGCTGGAGTTTGCACATTTGTTTCTTGGGAAGGCCGTAAAGTATAACTATTGCAATAGTCCAACGTACTGGTGATAAATGCATGAACCAAGATCAATAAGCCATCTCTTGATAAGTACTTTTGATACGTCTGATACTGTGAAGATGGAAAAGCAGGCTTTGCACGTTTTCGTAATATGTTCTGATATCTGTAGGTTTGAGTCGAACCAGCAGCCAAGATTTTAGGGTGAATCTCGGAGTTGTATAAAAAAAAAGGGGTGTATAAAAAAAAGGTAATGAACTTCAGCGCGCTATTATACGTGAATCACTCGGCGTATGAACAATTGGTTTTCATATTCGGAAAGATCAGGCTTTTAGCTATTGAATGACATGCTTTTCATACTAAGTGGAGAAAAAATAAGCCTGTCTTTTTTTGCTTTAAAATTCCCCACCGGCGCTTAGCTCCTGGGGAAATTACCCGCTCCTTTTTTAATACCCGCTCGTTTTACCCGCGGCCCGCTGTTTTTCCCCGTTCCCCGCTCCCCGCTCCAAATAGATACTCCCCTTCGTTGTCGTGTTTTATCAGACATAAAACGCTTGCGGCTGCGCCTCGCGTTTTATATCTGATAAAACACTCCTACTCGTGTTTTAAATAGTACATATGCATATCATCATCTCTATAAGAAAGACAGTAGCTGCATGTAACAATGGTATATAAGTAAAGGCACTGTTATGCTTGTAATTTCATCCAAGAATCCTGAAGATAAGTAAAACATAGTGGAATGAAACGTAGAAAAACAAAACATGCTTTCATTTCTTTAAATTATCTCATTACATAGAATCGGTTGTATTAAAAATATGCCATGTTCTTGTGCGTTAAGTATATTGGGTATGTAGATTTAATTTTCCCATCTTATTGAAGATTAGTCCTTCAACTAGTGAGTGCGATATCTTTTATATCATTGCGTTAAAAACTGAGCTAACACGACCGATTTAAAATGGCCGATTTCTCTGCCGTTCCATGATAATTGAAAACGCGAATGTCTGTCAAGTGTTGAAATTATTCTGTGCCGGGAAGAATAGTCAAAATTTAAGAGAATAACAAGGAATAGCTCTCAAAAGAATGACTCACATAATCAAAATAAGAATAATCTAGACTTGGCAATTAAATTTAAACATGATTTAACTGGCGATTATTTTCGAAACGAATTTTCTGGATAAAACATAATTATTACGAAACTTGAAATTTGCAGAAACTTGCAATGCCTATATAATATTTCTCACATACAGCTATTTCAATTAAGGTTGTCCCCGAGCAAAGAGGAAATGTCGAATACGAGCGAGAAAGGCTGCTGGGAATCGCTAAAAATTCTTTAATTTTTTAGCGATTCCCAGTACGGCATGATACGCTCGTATTCGGCTTTTCCGCTTTGCTCGGGGACAACCTTAATTGAAATAGCTGTATATACAGCGACCTCCATTCGCGTAAATGTTCGAAAATTCTGAGAATATTTTGTGGGAGCAGAGATAGAAAATTTGTTTTCGACCGGTAATTTGAAGTCGTTCCTGCGGTATGGCCATTTTTATTCGCAATGAGATATCATCTTGGAAAATATATTCCTGTGTTTTAAACTCTTGAAATTTAAAAAATAAATAAAGTAACATATTTTAGAGAGAATCTAAAATTCAGAAAGCTTCTCACTTTCGACAAAAATATTCATGTGTATAAAATGATCTTAAATATTCATTTCCCCCCACAACAGCTTCTCGTTCTGGCATATCATGTAATTTTGTGATAAGTGACGAAGGTCAAAATTACGAATAAGTCAACAGTCGAACATGTATATATACCGAGCATCTGTTGTTTCTCTGACAGCAAGATGACTTAAAATATCAAACGTATTAGTACAAAAATGAATGCGACTATGGAACATCACCCAAGGACAAATGAACTAAATTTTTGTTACATTTGGATAAAAAGTGGATGAGAAAATACAAAAATGTACGTCTTGCCACGAACAGAGTTCAATTGGATGCGTAATAAGCCCGACCATCGTATAATTTATGCATGATATACGTTAAGTGCATCCCTCTAGTTCTGTAATGATGTCGGGGAAAATGTGTTTGTTGGGCTAATGCCGCTCTTGCCCCCTGCTCTCCACTGCTTCGTGCCACGATTTTAATACACACTTTGGTAGGTAGTGATTCTCATCCATTTTGGGCACCGATCGTGACTGGCAACTTTCATCAACTTTCATTCTCGTTTGACCGGCGCTTAAGTGTGTCATTGTCATAAATTAAAAACAGGTGTGACCACTTTGTGCGACTGCAATGCAATAATAAATGTTTCAACCGTTGCGTTACAATCGCGTTAATTCTTCAGAAGAAGTCGTTTGAGGATGGAATCTTATTATTTTATCAACCTGATATTCATATTTGCTGTGAACATATTCTTCTTTTTCTCAGGAACATGTTTAAATTCCTTGGTCATACTCAGTTTCTGGAGGTCTGTACAGCTTCGAAAGAAATTATGTTATTTCATGATAATGGTTTTGTCCTGCTGCGATTTGCTTACGGTTTTAACTAATAATCCATTGATGGCCCTTAGCATGATGTCATGGTTGACGGTAAAGTTGGATGTAAATGCTAGATGGGCTCATATTTCCTTAACATCGACAGCTATTTTCCTTGGTTTTTCATTGGTGATGAATTTCGATCGATATTTGGCGACATCTTATCCTATCTTTCATCGAACATCGGTAACGAAGGGAAGACTTTTAACACTTCTTGCAGTACTGATCATCGTCGAAATAACTTTGGCCGTGATGTCTGTAAACGAACTGGTTATTACCTTGCAAGTACATGTTCTAATTCTTTGTATTCTTCTCATTCCTCCGATGTTATTTATCAACTACAAACTGTTTCTAGTCGTCAGGAAAAGCCGTAAAAACAAAAGAATATCGCCCGAAATAAAAAAGGCGTTTTCTTTGAAAAACATATCGAGTTGTTTGCTAGTAGTCGCTTGTGTTGTGGTGGTATGCATTCCAGGGTTCGTCTCCATTGGATTAAGAATAAAGTCGCCAGAGACAACAAATATTCTGGATAATGGAACCCTTGCAGCGATGTGGACTAGAACCATACTTTTGATGAATTGTACATTTAACTGTTTAATCTTTTACTGGAAAAACAAGGTGTTACCTACTGAAGGATTGAAAGTTCTGAAAAGCCTGAAAATATGTCGACGGGTTGAATCCTAGCTGCACTAATAACCCTTCTTCAAAAAACTTAAGGGTATAGAAGGAAACTCACTAACAATATCTTGGTAATAGTAGATGTGAACACAACGAACTATACTTATATTGTTCTATATATTAATATGCATATCATCATCACTATAAGAAAATAGCTGTAACTAGGGTATATAACCAAAGAAAGAAAGAAAGAAACCCTTATTCGTACTCACAAGAAAAGAAAATTAGTTGTTTACATACGTTATAAAACTTATAATTTCATCCATTCCTGCACAAGATAACTAAAATATAGTCGAAAAAAGTAAATAAAAATGCTTTCATTACTTTAAATTATTTCATTATACATAGAATCGGGTGTATAAAAACTTTGCCATGTTCTTGCGAGTTAAGTATTGGGTATGTAGATTTTTAATTTTCCCATCCTAATAAAGATTAGGCCTTCAACTAACGAATGAGATATTTTTTCTATCATTGCGTAATTAAAAACTGTTACACGACCAACTTAAAATTGTCGTTTTTTCTGACGTTCCTTGATACGCGTATGTCTGAGAGTGTTGAAATTATTCGCTGAAAGAATTGTTAAAATTGAAAAGAATAACAAGGAATAGCTCTCAAAAGAATACTCAAATAATCAAAATAAGAATAATCTAGTCTTGGCGTTTAAATTTAAAGATGATTTAACTCGCGATTAGACAACGAAATTATGTGGTAAAACGTACATTTTACGAAACTTGAAGTTTGCCATGCAGAGAACTTCCAATGCCTACAGTATATAATTATACTGTTTCTCTCATACATACATATACAGTGACCTCCGTTTGCGCAACTGTTTGAAAATTCTGAGAATATTTTGCGGCAGCAGAGGTAGAAAAATTTGTTTAATTTCGACCGGTAATTTCAAGTCGTTCCTATTTGGCCATTCTTATTCGCAATGAATTAATATCTTAAAAAGATCTTGGAAAATACATTCGAGTGTCTCCAGCTCTTAAAATTTAAAAAAAAAATAATAAACACATTTTAGAGAGAATCTAAAATCCAGAAAACTTCTCACTTTCGAAAAGAATACACATGTGTATAAAATGATTTTAAAATGTTCATTTCTCCTCACAATTGCAACGGCTTCTCGTTCGTGGCATATCATGTAAGCTGGTGACAGGTGACGAAGGATAAAATTATGAAATAAGTCAACAGTCGAACATGCATATATCGAGCATGTGTTGATTCCCAGTGAGCAAGAGGACTTAAAATATCAAACGAAATTATTTTATTTCATGATAATGGTTTTGTCCTGTTGCGATCGGTGCCAATGGACTATTAGTAATCCTCGAGCCAACGGCGCAAAGCGCCGTTCCGTGCGTAAGCCCGGGGCGAGGATACTAATTCCGCTCGGCTATATTTACACCTGGGTATTTGAAAACATAGCCAAGTGCAAAGTTGTCCTCCATTATGTGACGGGCGGTTTTTGACGTTATGCGCATGCGCCAGTACAAGCTCGCTAAAAAAGTTTTTCATTTTGCAAAGATGTATTTTGCTGTTTTACATTATATTTTTGCGATATTTTTCGTTTTTAACCTGTAGTTTCATGAATTAGTGGCTGTCAACCGTGAAACAAAGTGCGAAAGGAATAAACACGAATTTTTTTGAAGACAAACCAGATGATTTTAATAAATTTCATCGGTGTTGTCTTGGCTATGTTTGGGTAAGTGTTATAAACATTTCGGTGTTAAAATTCCATACGGTATATATACTTGTGTGTTCGTTTCCATTCATATCTGCGAAATTTTTAGGCCATTTTTTAACTCAATAAATAAATGTTTTATGCATGCTGGTATTTATATGAAATTGTGGTGATTATTATGGGTTCATTTGGGACAATTAATACAGCGTCGGCGCTTCGTGTTTTTTATGTGTGTTTGTAATGGTCTTGACCAAAATATAACTCTAAAAAGCTTTTGCCTATGAAGCAAATATAGTTTACCGTATTTTCGAGCAAATTACTGTCGGCAAAACGAGTTTTTTATGCAGTTTCCCCTGCAGCTTCACGTTTTATTGCTTTATTTTACATTTAATTATATTTTAGGCTTTTGAAAGCCACATAACATAAAAAAATATTAAGATTATAAAGAAAATAAAAAAAAGGTCATCAAGTTTAGATTAGTGTCAGATAAAGATTAGATTAGGGTTAGATTAAGATTATGTTACGGTTAGTGTTAGGACTCAACATGTGTCGCGAATTTATTCTATTGATAATTTCGGACGTGTTTACAGTCAAAATACAAGAACCTTCCCACTTCCGCAACTTGTCTTGTATTTCTGTAATTTGTTCTGTTTTTCTGTAGCGATTACCACTTTATCGGCAAATATCGCAGTAGAATTTCCCTTTCTTCATTTATATACGTCAATCTGTAGCAAAGGATACACCTTTCGTTAGATTCTTTGCATAAAAGTTGGGAAATTTGATTTTAGTACGTCAAATGACAGTCGGTAATTTTAAATTTGTATAGTATATGAACACACTATGAGCGGCGGTTTAAAACCGATTTATCAGGAAATATCGCTCTAAAATCTAAGTATCGCAACTTTTATGCAAATAGTCTAACGTAAGGTGTATCCATTGCTACAAATTGACGCATAAAAAGGAAGGAAAGCGAAATTCTACCGGACCCTACCGCGATATTTGCCGATAAAGCGGTAATCAAATTACAGAAATACAAAGCAAGTTACAGAAGCGGAAGTGGGAAGGTTCTTGCATTTTGACTGTAACAATTTACTCATATAGTAAATTCAAAGGTGGGAGCTCCACCAACTTCTACTTCTTCATCTGTAATAATATCTCCATTTCCACACTCTGTGCATTTACATAGGTCAGTGCATACCAAATCTTGCTTCCTGCAGATTCCTGATGACTAAGTGCCAGGATTGCGACGTCGGTGTCTGGACTCTTAATGGTAACACTGGAATGGTCGAAGCTGGCATGCGCAGCATGTACGATGAGTCTGGTATCAGCCTCTTCATGGTCACTCTCCAAAACGCGGCACTCTTGAACTTCACTGCGTCCATGCTGAGTCCATGACAACTTGTGACAAAGTTCCCATGAGCTACATAAATCATGATGTCCGTTGTAAGTTGTGCTGAAGCCAAGACTGAAAAAAAAATGCCAGCAGTGATTCCTTGCATGTTCTTTCCATCGGATAAAAATTTCTGAAACTGTCGGGGAGTTTTCTGCTCTGGACTGTATATCGGTAATTACTTCAGCCCCTTTGCCTGCTCTTCTCATATTAGCAATCTGTGTCAAAGCAAGATCAGTAGTGACTCGAAGTGACTGAATATGGGCCACGGCATCCAACATTATTGCTGATTGCGGGATCTTTGTCATTTGGACATCTGTACACTTTTCCTCCAAAATTCTCATTAATGCAGATTTGTCTGTCTTAACCATTGTACCATGCATCAATATTCGAAAGTGGAAATGACACGCTACTTATAGTGAGTACTGAAACACTTCACGTAAGTCCAAGTTTCTCTTCTGCCCCACCACTAGAAGACGAAACAAAAACACCTTACTGTCTTTCATAACTTCTTTGCTAGTTTTTTTCTTACTTGTGCAATTATCAGCAAATGTTTTTAGTTTTTGTTGCTTGATTGTGTCGTGAAAATCGATTTGTGTGGCATCTGCTCTCATACACAAGAAGACGTTCTTTGATTAATTCCATTGCAGCAGATTCAACTTTGCCTCTGCTTTAAGAACGTCGTCTTTTACAGAGTCAATGGAAAATGCACCAGAACTGATAGCAACAAGCTCTCCTGTGGTATTTTTAAACGGATTAATAATGCTCTTAACGGTGGAAATTACTGACATTATTGAAAAAATAATAGGACAGAGACCATTTTAATCTTTATAAACAAGTGTCTAATGGTAGACGTGCAGTTCGTTTTGTTGTCGTTGCAAGTTCCCTAGATATCTAGATTATTAAATGAATATTTTACTTGTGTTCTTTCATCTTGATACTTTTTATTTATTAATTGCTGCCGAGCGTAGCGAGGCAGCTCCCTAGTCTTGACGTTACATGACGTTCTTGCTTTTTCATGCCCAGTCCCGGGCCGAGTTATATTGGGGAAACATACTGAATCCATGTCAGTCCGTCGGATGCCAAGATTTTTCGGAAATTGTCGACAGCTCGAGCATTCGACGACTCTTTGTTTTTATTCGATTTTGATTCGATTTTATTGATTTTGCATTGCGCTCGCATGATTCTTCTCAGAATTTAATACAGTTTAATAAGATGCAAAGGATCGACAATATTTTGAATATTTTGGATAGCTTTATTTCTTTCTGGTGATATATATGAGCATTTATATTTAGATTTGCTGTTTAGTGTTCGATATAGAGGTAGTGAAACCAATATGATTTCATGAATTTGCAGTTGTAATAGCCCACTGATCGTCTTTATATTTATACAAGGAGTCAAAATGTACTTTTAGTATCTGAGATATGTCCATTGGTTAGCATTATATGTAATACACCGGCTTACATTCATATATTCACCTGCTCAGAATTTCTTTCTACAATCTTAATCATTACAAATGAATGGTCATCTAAAGCTGACAAAAATGTCAACATATATTTTGTCTCCTCATCAGCAGATTGTACAGTTGTTCTGCAATAGGGGTAGCTTTGAAGGTGCCATTTAATAAAACAGCAATCGCGTCCAGTACTGTCCGTACTCATGCGCGATTTAATTTCGCACACCTTGTTCATATTCGCGCAGCTTTAAATTCGGGCAAGAAATTTTCCGTGTTCGTTCTTTTTTGGTTTGTTCAATAGAACTGTTAACAATTAACGTATTTATAACGAGTATTTTTTATCAAAACTTAATAAAAAAGCGATTAGGTGGCCTCAAAAATATTGTAATGTTTCAAAATTATGTAATAAAACTAAAACATTTGTTGTATGGTTCTCATTGGCCTAATACAATAACAATAATCTTTTATTAGCATTCCCATATATTATAGGTTCATAAATGGTATAAAACTACGGTGCCCCACAAGTGCAACACACAAATATATTTCGAACGCACAAAAATATCTCAAAACACACAACTATGTTTAGCTAGTTCAAATGGATCCTCTTTTCGTTGTGGCTCTTCCAATGCGGCGCTCACACATGATCGTTCCTAACCTTTGACGACCATGTTTGAGGATCTGTGGCAAACTGCAGGCATTCGTAACGGAATGCTACGTGGAACCTGAGAATATCCCGATTGAAATTGCCCGGAAGGAAGACATTTTTTATTTTTAATATTGACAGGACAACTTAAAACATATGATATGTCAAATCAAGTGATTTACATTACTAACAACCGGTGTCTCATATTACATCACGAAGCTTTTCGCGCGGATTATATATTTCGCACATTACTAAAATTCGCGCAACCCAGCGCTGCGCGAATTCTAGTACTGCGCAAATTTTAATATAAGTAAGGTATATGAAATTGTAGCAACAAGACATGTTATGCAAGTTTTTAATGATTTAGATCCAGGTTTATTAGCATAGCATGACCAGTTGCCGTGGCTAGCTTACCACTGTCACTGAATACTGTACAATGTCATATTCCCATATATATCAACAATGATAATACTTGAATGAATCATTGGACATGTAGAGTTTAGTTTAATAATTGTTAGCTTCACCATTAACAGTATAATTATACACACAAAAGCAAGGATTCATATAAAACCCCCCATGCCAAGAAAGTAGGATTAAAATTTTAGCTGATCTTCGACTTTGTGCAAGGTGTTTGATATTCAAATTGCACTTTTCGGTCTTTTCCTGCATCCTGAACAGGCGTATTATATTAGCAATCTCGTACCCAGAGTATGCCCGTTCGCAAGTTTGGTCATGCCCAGCCAGTGTGCCCAGCACCTAACCTGCGAACGGGCATACTCTGGGCTGTTTACATGATGGAAGTTGGCATGGGATGATTTTGATGTATTGAAATAAGTCACTAGAATAAACAAAAGTTCAAATGCTGGCTAACCGAACTCAAATGTTGTAGAGAAAATCATGTAGTTCAAGATTTTTATAGCTTTTTGAACAACCTTTCGTTTACAGTTGACTATAATCCATTTCTAGAAAATAAAGTTTTTCACAAAATCATCGCGCCTTATATCTCGTCCTGGCAAAGCGGTTTAAGCGAGATCCGTATAAATAGCCATTATTCAGCAAATTGCGTATGCTCCCTGTCTTTGATCCCTTGGGGGTGAGGCAGCACTTTCCTTGCGATAGTAACTTCTAGT
>CACRXK020005307.1:3949-28522 GCA_902702795.2 Paramuricea clavata
TGTTGGGATTTATATTAGTAGCCCGTAGCCCGTTAAATGTTAGGAAAACTAATTTCACTCGACACTTAGAAAAATTTCAACCACGGGCTACCAAGCGTCTTTTTCAAATGTTCATTTACGAAAGACTTAGAATATTTTCAAACACAATTTATCTCATTTTATTCATAGTTTAAACTACACTTAGAAAAAATTTCAACCACGGACTACTTCCATTGGTAGCACGCGATTTTGACAGGTAAACGGGCTAGGCCGTCGTTTTTGTTGGGATTTATATTAGTAGCCCGTAGCCCGTTAAATATTACAAAAATTAGTTTCACTCGACACTAAGAGAAAAATCGATGCCGGGCTACTAACATGGGGTAGCCCGTGATTTTGACAGGTAGCCCGTCGTTTTTGTTGCAATTTATATTAGTAGCGCGTAGGACTGGTAAATTTTTGAAACACTAATTTCGGTGGATTGAACTAAGTTCGTTTGAACATAAGCTTCTTTCTAACATTTACATATAGGACTTTTATAATTTTGTGGAAAATTTATTGTTGGTATTATTTGAACTGTTTATTTTTCCAATATTCACACAGCATGTTATTACGTGATAATGTAATGGTTCACTCAGCATAATGTTGTAAGTTCGCTATTCTCTGCACTATAAGGATTTTCACTAAAATAGTTAATAGCACATTTATAAATTACACTATTTTTATATTTGCACAACAAGCGATTGAGGAATTACAAAATTGATAGCTTTATAAAATGTAACGACTTAATGTCTTTCGATCTAACCGTAAGTGTTCCCATTTACTTGCCAATCCAGCTTTTAAATGTGGTCCAGAATGTTTGGGATGAAGGCTGTGGCCCCTCTCTTTGCTCAACGTTATTTGTGTTGGCGTTTAAGGCCCTATTTACTGGACAGCGACTTTGTAGAACAAGAACATTCAAATCCTTCCTCAGCTATTGAAGTGCTGGGAGAATATCTGGGTGCCTTTTCACGAATTTTCTATGTTGAAGACCTCTCTTACTCTTCCCGTTGCCAACATCCACGCATCGATTTCGGGGTGTGCCTTTTCCCAGAATTGCCGGTCGGCATGGGTTCGTTTCGAATGCGCCCTATCCCTTCGTTCTATGAACGAATGGAGATGACCTTTTTTTAGATTTTTTTAGAGGGAGCACTCTATGTAATTTGCAACTTTGTCCACGTATTCCTCGTCGTTAAGAACCCAACCTGCTGGCGGAGTAAATGAGGAGTACCTGGTTGTCAAGGTGTTATAATCATTTCTTGCAATCGCACTGTTCGCCTTGTCCTTGTTGTTCACACTGACCGATGGTGGAGGTTGCATATCTGTGCGAGATGTCATGTTTTCTTCACTGTCACGCATTTGTTCGCTTCCATTTTGCTCGCCCTTTGCGCTTGTTCCTCTCTTACAGACCGATGGTGACCGTTCCATGTCCATGACAGAGTTTTCAGATTCGTTTATGTTCTCTTCAGTGTCACGCATTTCTTCACCTCGATCTTGTTCGGTGTCCACATGCTTTGCGTTTGTTCCCCCCTCAGTGACCGATGGTGACCGTTCCATCTCCATGTCAGAGTTTTCAGATTCGTTCGGATTTTCCTCGCTGTTGTCTTCGATTCTTTCGCGAATCTTTCCTTCGTCGTCTGTTGAAGTGTCGTAAACAATCCCTCTCCTATCTTTCTTTTCCTGGCAAGCCGTCTGGAACGCAACTCTGCCGTAAATCCGGGATGAATGGTACGCTCGTCAACTTTTGTGGTTTCTTTATGACACAGGGGTTGCATGTCAGCTTTCGTAATTTGATCAATTTCGTGTCGTTTCCATAAGGATTCACGATCTCTGGAAGCCACGGGGGCGTTCTCGCAATTCTCGTACCAAAGTTCTTCATGGCAGATAAGATCTCGATGCTGGTGGATTTCTTCCGCAGTCCAGGCAATGCAGTCCATTGCGTGATCGAAAATCCAACTATCGATGCCAGGAATAGTGTTTGGTAAAGACGTCGTTTGGAATATGCGAATTCGACGTTTAACATTTTCGTCCTCTTTGCGAAAATCAGGAACGTTGTTAGTTGTGATATAAAACGGGCTATTGTTGTTCACGCATCTTGGAGGGCCATGTTTCACGGAAGTGACCATCCAACCACCTTGAAGGACGGTCTTTGCCAGATCCGACTGCATTCTGTTGCTCGACCACTCATCAATTATCACCAGTTGGGTTTTCTCTGTAATCATAGCCGCCGAAAACTGACCTTCATTTGTTACTGATGCGATACATTCGGGTGAAATAATTCGATGGAATACGTTGCACCACGATGGAATACGTTGCACCAAGTTTTACCAGAATTACGTGGACCAGCTACTACAAGTTTCCTTGTCTTCTGGGGCATTTTAGAAGCAAAGAGACACTGGTAAAATTTGTTGAGGAAATTTACTAATTGGGGTGGTGTTGAACAATCATAAGGAACGAAGGCCCGTGGTGATAACTTGCCGATCTTTGACGATGGAATAGCGTTCGCCATGAACGCGCGTTTGCTGATGGAGAAACAAGAACCGTTAGACACTTCGATTAGATCTAAGTCGAATTAAATTTGCTTGATCATTTCGCAGGCTGGATGTGATAGTATTCTCTCAACCGCTTGGAAGTGTCGAACAAGGTCGTTGTTCAGGGCGTCGTTTGCAAGAAGCTTATTCAAATAACTTGAAACATCCATCATTCGGACATAAGTCATCTTCGCATTGGCGGGGGTGGTATTAATTGCGGAGCGGTGAAGAACGTGGCCGCAGATTACCATAACGCGAGCAATCTTTCTGATGGTTCGTGTAATTTCATTAGGCTGCGACAATGATTGTATCGTGTCTACTTGGGGCGACAATGATGTTTCTAACACAAGTCCATCCGATTGCAGCCTTTCGATTGCTGACTGTATGGCGTCAAGATAACCATCGTGATTGACGATCGTGACACAACAGGGCACGCTCGGGAAGTGTGTCGGATGGAATTCTTCATCGTATTCCTCTTCGTCGTTCTCCTCATCCGTAGAGGAGTCGTGGGCATTGCGGTAACAATATACATTCCATATGTCAAGAGTAGTGGTAAAACACCGGTTCTAGCACAGTTTGCTAAAACGCGCATTTTACCAAACAAGTTTAGTCACGTCTGACTTTTCCGGGACTTCTCTTCCGCCCCTTCGAAACATTTTGTAAAAGTTGTTTCCCTAGACTTATAAAATCCGTTCCCAAGACTTTCCCAAGACTTTTCCAAGATCCTCTTCAAGACTTTCCCAAGACTTTTCCGGGCTCGTCCTTTCCTGGAGACATTTGTAAAGAAAAAAGACTTTTTCCAAGATTTGTTACCGTGGAAAAAAAGTATCTTATGAGAATTGGATATAGAATAAAAGAAGGTCTGTTCGGTTCCATCCGGTCGATAGAGTCTAATATATAGATTATTCATTTTCCCCCCTAACCTATTCGAGGTTAGGGAAATTTGGAATCCGGATTTGGAAAAAAAATAAATATATTATAGAAATAAAATATACAATTAAAAAATGAATCAAATCGGCCGAGAAAAGACTCACGATAACTTAGGAATTACTAAGCACGAGAATTTCACAAAAGACTCTTTTGCATTCGGTAAGCGGATCATGTATGAAAAATTCGGTACGGAAAAAATCCGACTGACGACATCGAAGGGAAAAACACTTCTACTGTTTATTCCCGACTGTTTGTCGTATGAGGTGAAGAAAAGTAAGAAGTATGGAAAGATAGACTTCACTCTCCAAATTTTACTTGATAACGAACATGAAATGTTCGTATCCATCTTCGACACGATCGGGGAGGAATGTTATACGCGCATTACGAATTCGTAGGAAAGACAAAATACAATGAAATGCATGTCTTTTCAAAGAAGGTAAATTTCCAATTCTCTATGTGAAATTGGATGATGAAACGGTCTTTTTCGAAGAAAACGGCGAGTTGATCGGTCACCGCGAATATCGTGATCGATGGTTTCGATCGGATGTAATTGTTCGAATAGAAAGCCTTTACGTGAACGGTGATAACGTCTCCGTTCAAATAAAATTACACGAAGTCCGAGTTAAACCAGATCGTTCATCCGGCGACAGCGTTTCCGATTTCGGTAGTGTATCCAGCGAATAAAATAATAATAAAAAAAAATTAAATAAAAAAGAAATGAATCCAGCAACGACAGTCATTCATTCCGCCATGAAATTAGCCGCGGTTGCTTCGCGAGCGAATTCAACGATAATTCCGAATGTAGTACTAACGGAAGAAGAAGCAAACGTTCTCTACGCGACATGTGCAATCTGTAGTTCGTCTGCATTATCCATCATTCTTTTCGTTACGACGAAATTAATACAGAAATGTAGAAAGAAGAAGAAACGTAAACCAGAGATGAAAGAGGAACCAGTCTATACACCACCCGTATAGGACACATTTCAATAATATTTTTCCCATTATTGAAATATTAACTTAATCAGGATTACCAGTAGCAATAGTTCGATCGTGATCGGAATGAGTAGGAGCTGGATCAGACATAACCACACGAGTTTCCGTAACATCATTTTGTTTATCGTAATTTTTAACGGTTGCACTAACGTATCCGATCTGTGTATGTATGTTCGTCGCTACATCTCCTCGTTCGATCCCAAAACCTAAACTGAACATTTTTCTTCTTTTATGATTTTTATTGTATTTTACTTCGGATTTTGAAGATGAACATCCCATTTTATAAAATGTCGTTCAATATGATAATTGTGGGTATGACTGCGTGTGGAAAAACACAATACCTCGTCGACGAACTGAACACAACATTTTTCCGTAAATTTGAAAATATATTTTTAATCTGTCCGACGTATCATTGGAACAAAACATACGAACAAGATTGTATTGATAAGGATCCGTCTTTTTTCATCGTTCCATGCCATCAGGACGAAGTGGAAGATTATCTTAAATTTATCGTCGACTACAGGGTGTATCAAAATAAACGCAATTCATCTTTTGTGCTTAATAACTTTCGAAATACTATTTCTAGTTAAACGCTTTTAGGCTTACTTCAAAGTCTGTTCTTTTCTCTTTCAAACAAACTATTATCCTTGTCTCCAATGCTAGTAATAATTGCACAGGAAAAGATTTAGTAAAACCTATCATTTTTAGTTGCTGTTTAATTATGCAAGTTTACTATGTTATTGTTTAGTCGGTTTAAATGTTAGAATTTTCTTCTTTAAACTTTAATGTTGTCGTCACTACATCTGGAAAACCACGTAAGAAGAAATTAAAAGTATTTTAAAAGAGACCAGGTTGTTTGAAAATCCTAAACGAATGCTAAAAATCATAGAATCAAAACATTCTGGTGTCTGAGCCAGAGTGTCATCGAATTGCGATGTAATGTAAACAGAAATTATAGCAAGCTGATGTCAGTCAGCTTAGATGGTCCAAGCCAAAATTATATCTCATTTGAAGTTTCAAACTGTGTTAAAAATAGTGGAAGAAAAGCCGTAATTATACTTATTGTTACAATCCATTTATTAAAATGCAACATTTTTTGTTTTAATGAAAAAATCAGTTATTTTCATGAGAACGATTTGTTATTCCATCTCAATTTTTTTAATCTCCAATCGCAATAACGTAAAGTATTATTACCCGCGAACCAATGAGTCAAATTTAAGAAACAACCCACTGTTAGAAAGCTGAATGGCTACGCTTTAAAATGAATGTAAACTTTAACATTTTCGTCTACTATTTGTGTAGCAATTTACATTTCAGTCGAGGATTGCGCTTTTTTTTATACACCCTGTATACATCCGGAAAAGAATCATTGATTATTTTAGATGATTGTGCAAGTACGAAATCCGTGAAAGATCGTACGGGCGAATTAGTAAAACTAGGATTTAGTGCACGTCATCCTAACATTTCAACGATCGTGATCACGCAACAATTAACGTCGATCGCCAAACCGTATCGTCAGAACATATCTAAATTAGTCACGTTCTATAATCCAATAGGCAAGATATGAAGATAATACTGGACGAATATCTTTTCGTGGATCCCGCGGAAATAAAATCCATCCGCGAAAAATTAAAAGAAAATAAATATTCGCATCTCGAAATAGAATTAGTTTATCCGTATCATCACGAATTCAAAAATCCCGTATAATAAATAAAATGGAAGGAGAAATACCGGAACAGCAACAACAACAGACGGAGGCAGAAATCATAGAAGATACGAGAGCGGAACTTATCCGCTCATCAAATGCGGGTGAAATCAAACAATCTGAAAATTATTTAAAAAAAGCAACGGTTCGTGTCATTCAAAAAATAAAAAGAGAATATATCAATGCTCAACGAGAAAAGGCGAACGCGATACTAACCGAAACATTGATCGAGAAATTTTCGGATCTCATGGAATCTATTCGTATGATAGATAGTGGAACCGAACTCAAAGAAGAATTAAATCAGGATAAACTTTTGAAAAGCGACGTGAAAAGTATCGTCGAAAAATTATCTCCATACATTCCATATTTAGGCATTCTAAGCGGCGGCGTAACGACTGTTAAACACGTTTACGGATCGAAGAAAAACCGATAATCCTACTTCGGAAGAAGATTCAACGAAGACGGGATAAATGACTTTTTTTTCATACTCTTCCGAATATGAAAAAACAACTTTTTTATATAATTCTAATATTTAATTCCCGCAAGTTGTCCGTTTGCAATCCGGATCACGCCGTCGGAAAGAACGAATAGATAACATACAACGTCGGCGGTCGTCGCTTTTCTCGTAATTTCCACTAATATTCCGGACTGGGTATTCTGGATTCGAACGCCGTTTCCGTAGACGTTTGCATCATTCGCAGTTCGAAGATCGACGACCAACGCAAATTTTTTATCCTTGTAAAATTTCGTAAGGTTTGATCGCTATTTTCATCGGTTCCAAAAAGTCGTCTTGCTTCTTCGTACAATCTTGTTTTCGTAATGCCTTGACTGTAAATAACGTTCGGTACGCCTTCGATCGTCACTTTCACTTTTTCGATATTGGGAAAGATATATTCTTCGCTATTCGTCGTCGTCTTGTTCGTAAATAACATGACGATGGCTTTCATACTTCGACGTGGAACATTGATCGTCTCGTTGACGATCGTCGAATATTTTTTCCATTCCGACTTTTTCATCAACGTTACGTGTTCGAACGATAATTCTCGTTCGGATCCATATAGATTTTCGAATTTTCGTGCGAGATCCACATTATCGATGGATTCGTATTCCAGTTCGATATTTTCCAACGTATATCCATCCACGGTTTCCGAACTTTGTGCGCTCATAATTTCGGTTGCTTGTGGTAACGTAATAACATATTGAAGATCCTTCGCCATATTGTACGGGGCGTAAAGACCGTGATCTCCTAGAATTTTATGGATCCTGATTTTTTGTTTCGTTCCGAAAACGTTGAATAATGCCGTAGCCGTCGCATCGTCGTTCACATCGTCGTCTTTGGAGATTTTTTTCCGAGCGGCTTCCGTTGCAATTCCATCTTCGACACGATCCTCGCGTTGTTTATCGTTCAACCATAGATCCTTGTAGACTTCCAACAGACTTTCTCCGTTATTATCGTAGACTTTTTCACCCGCAAGTCGGATTTCTAATCTTTTCTGCAGTAACTTTCCCAAATTATTCCTGAACCAAGATTTCGTATTCGCATTTTTAAAGTCGAAGACCAATGCCATACTATCGGGTACGAGTACAGAATCGGGTTTTAATTTTGGAATGTTGACGTAAATTTCTTCTCCGGGTTTAGCCGTATTCGGATTGAACGTAAGAACGTGTCTCGTTCTATTTCCGGTAATATCCGTCCTATTCCTACGACGGAAATTAGGATTAAGTTCATTCGTCCAATTCATTCTTTATTTAACGGATTTTTTTTTTCTTAATGTATTCGTAAACGACACCGGCAATCAGGATCGCCACGATCCATAAATTTTTCGCAAGAAATTCAAGTGCTTTTGCGCCCCAACTTAGAATAGTACTTAATATATTCAGGATCGGAATGAGAATGGGTAACGCAGATTTTGGAAACTTCGCCAACGCTTTTCCCACGGCTCCTAATCCTTTCGTGGTACCGACCAAAGTTTTCTTTCCGGCAACAACGACGGTCGTAATAAATCCGGCAATGGAAATAGCAATGGCAGATAAAACTCCGAGATTTTCCCTTGCCCACATTTAAAATTTTTCAAATTTCGTTCGTACATCGTCGCGAACTTTTTCCTGAACTCGATGTTTTCCCTCTTCGGATTCGGGACGAAGTCGCATTTCTAAGTTAGCATCGTCGATATTCTGTTGAATAATTTCCAATCCATCGCGTAAGATTTCTCTACGTTCCGGATCGGTTTCCGTCTCCAATTCTTTTTTGAGTCGTTCGCGTTCTATTTTTAAATATTTTATTTTTTCCGACGGCGTTCCTTTCGTCACCGTTATTCCAACGAGTTCCCTTGCTTCCTGTTCGGTTAGTTTTCCTTTGTTGTGTAAGTCTAAAACCCGATCTTTAAATTCTACATCATCGTCAATATTTTCATGATGAATTTCATCGCGAACATCATCGGAAATAGCGTCGATCATTTCACTCGACGCATCATCACCTCCTCCAGCTTCTTCTTCCACGATACTTACGATATTCTTTCGATGTTCTTCCGTCGCCTTTTCGAACGCAATCCTAAACTCTTTTTGACTTTGTGCAATAGACGTATTTTTCGATAGATAGTATTCTCCATTTTTATCGATGAATGCAACTTTTACGTCGTCAAACGTTAACCAGTATCCGCTGACATCCAGTCGGGAAAATAAATTTCTAGAGTTTAATCCGTCGTTCGGATTTAATCTATAATCATTCGCGAAAAGTTTTTTCATATATTCTGCTTTCAAGTCGACGGACGATCCGGTCGTGTACAAGTAATTAGTTTCTCTTTTTCTTCCTTTAAATCTATCGTCGCTATTCTCATTCCGGAAATCTCGTAACCATAATTCATCGTCCTGTTTATCCAGATCCTCCAGACCGGTTTCGTATAGATCGTCGTCGACATTTGTTTCGTCGTAGTCGTCCCAGTCGTAGTCGTCGTGTTGATCGAAGTCGTTCATTTCCATGTCTTCCATTTATTGTTTTTTACTTCGATCCAAAGATAATTCCTGTTCGTAAAATCGTCCTAAAATATCTTCGCCATCCTCGGGATCTCTAAGACCATACATATTAGGATCTCCTCGATACACCTCCGTCACGACGTAAGCGTCGTCGATGAAATTCGGAGTGTATCCTTTTTCAAAAGTCTTGTGTTCTATTGCCGTTCGGACGTGATCTCCGATCCTGAATTTTGGTTTTGGGAAATGACTCAATGGATATCCGTAAATTCTCGTCCAGACTTCGTCTTTATTTTCTTCGTTCACATCTGCAGGTTTCATACCGATCGTTCGATGCGTGGAATGATTGTAAGATTTCACGAGATCGGGTAAGATATCTACACACACGGTCGTCTTGTTTTCCGTAAAATATTTCCACATTCTCGTCTTTAACGTTCTATTGAATCTTTCGACGATCGCAGCTTTTTTAGTGGACAGCGTCGAAAAATAATGAACGTCGTGATCTTTTAATAACGTCTTGACTCCCACATTATAGAATTCTTTCCCGTCGTCAAACTGTGCCGTCTTAGGATATTTCCCGAATCTTTCTTTGAATTCCACGAGAACTCGTTCGACGGCTTTCGTCATACTTTCGGTCTTTTTTCTCCATACCGGAACGGCAAAAGCGTACCGACTTAATACTTCGATCACGGTTAAAATCCATTTGTTTCCCTTATTTTTGTGACTGAATTTTTGCATGTCGACAAGATCCATCTGTATCTGTTGCGCGAGTCCGTCCACGTAAGTCCGTCGAGTTTTAAAATGTTTTCTGGACGATTTGTGAACGATGTAGGTATTCTGCGTTTGTAACCATTCTTTCACATTTTTTCGAGTCACTCCTTCGATACCTTCCTCTTTGGCATCGCGATATAATTTTTCCATCGACATGTATCCACCGTTCACGTTAAAATATATTTCGCGTAAAGCTATATCTAACGGTAAACCCATATTTTATTTTCCTAAGAAATAAAAAGACATGAAGAAGATCACAGCTTACGTTGAAAACGGAGAAACCGTCTTGGAATTACAGGATCCACTCATCCTTACGCACGGATGGAAACTCTACGTGAAAACAGAAGCCGTATTCTGGAATTATCAAAATATTCGCAAGGGATACAACGACTATATTTTTATCGATGGAAAAAAGACCGTGTTCGACGAAGGATACTGGACGTTCAAACAGTTGAGAAAAGTCATGGAAGAAAAAGGATTAACGGTCGAAGAATACCACGACGGGAAGATAAAGATAGCATTCACCAATGGTATAAAATCTTTAAAACTCTGGAATCTCAAAGATATTTTCGGGTACGAGTCTCCGATCGCAGCACCACGTCCAAGCGATCGTCCCGTCGAAATCCACGAAGGATTACGTTACCTTACGGTCGGATGCAATCTAGTCAACCGCGTTAACAATATAGAACCGTCTGGAGATAGAAGTGATATCATCGTCTCTCTTCCCGTCGACGGAACAAAACCATTGTTCGGAACGACGACGAAATACAACGACATCGAAAGTCAGGTGTATACCGATGTTGGAATATACCACGAACTTCGGTTTACGGTCGGATCCAATGTACAGGGAATTATTCCCGGAGATGTCTTGTTGGAAGTCTACATTACATAAAATATGAGCGAAGAAGATATCTTCCGAAAATATTACGGAAAAAATTACGAGAAGGTGAAAGCGGCAGTTCCTGTGGAAATCCGGAAGACGAAGACTAATTTTTTAAAAAAATATCCTAATGCGAATCTAAGTAAGTTCGACTTCGACGTTACGTTCGCCAAAGACGGAACCGTAAGTTCAAGAGATATTTTTTATAAGGTCGATGATTTAACGAGTTACGATATCACATCGGAAACTTTTAAAACCAATCCCGAATGGACAAAATATTTATTCTGGATGGAAGGATGGCGTAACGTTCGATCGGATATGATCTTTCGTCCCAACAAAGATTTTGCGATGGATACGCATACGTTTAAAATCTACGTCACGGAAACCGACAATTTTTTAACGACGTTCGAATTTACATCTCCCACTTACGATAAATCCGTAAAATTCATCGACACCATACCTTTTGATTATCATTCCAATTCTTATTTTTGTTCGCTGGCAGCATGTTACGTTGCTACATTCAAGTCTGGAATTTCCGAAGACCATCTGAAAAATAATTTCTCGCATTCGAACCTAGTCACGTCCATCGTCCGTTTCCACTTGTATTACCATCTGGAAAGATTTCTACGCAATCCAAAATTACTGGATCAATATTTAACGCACGACGATATAAAAACCATCCGAAAATATACGTCCGTTCACGAAACATGGATCCGACAAACCGTATCGTCTCATGCGAATTTGGGAACGTGGTATTACGGATTACCTGCGAACGTACGAAAAAGAATCCGAAACCAGAAATACGTACGAACTCGATATGGCGGAACGTACATCGCCTACGAATATTTAACGGGAAGATCTCCGTTCGACGTCACGAACGACTATAAAACTTTAATTTCAAAAACATCGCGTGGACTTACGAAAGTCGGACAAAAATTATTTCAACAGTCTATCGAAGCCTATGTGTACTCCGTTTTTGGAGCGCAAGCAAAAACCCGATGGATTATTATCGGACAAGGTGCAAAAAGTTTACAGACGCAAGAAGTTTTTCGGAAAGTCGTGAAAGATACGATCGTTCAGGATGACGTCACGATCACTATTTCCAACATGAGAACGGGGATCATCAATACACACGTCGTCTTAAATTTTGCAATCATGCCTGGACTTATACTAATTCCGTCCGATATGCGAATTTTAATGAATCCCATTCCAGGATTCAGTAATGTTTTAACGATCGCTAAAAATGGAATGACGTTCGGGAAAAATGAAAAGGTAAACTACGATGAAAAAGTCGTCCATCCCCTACCTACCCCCACGATAAATCATGGAAAAGCTGAAAATCCCTTACCCGCAGCAAATCCTGGGAAAGTTGAAAGACCGGAAAAACCCGGTCCTCCTGAAAATAATGATCTGGGAGTAATTACAGCCGTTTCTTTTGGACTTGCATATTTTGCATTTCGTTAAAAACAAAAGATATGAGCATCTTATTTGGATACGATCACTTTGAGTCGGACGACATAGAATCCTTCAAAAAAAATTAGCGACCGTGGAAAAAGCACAGCAGGGAAATACGGCGGAAATTGTAAAAAATTTGAACGGTATTATCGAACTGAATGAAACTTGGAAAAAATTTTGTTCGGTACGATCTTACACAGATGTATGGCTTACCGGGATTTTACGAAAGCAATCCTATTTCAAACACTGATAAAAAGAAAGCAAAATTCATTACTTTTGGAATAGGTGGATTCGAAATAGATTCGGAGACTTCATCACCACCTTATGGATTCTACGAAGGAAATGTTGGGAACGTTGTATTGTTTGCAGTCACGCAAAGAAGTGTTATCGTCCGTGCGACTTTTACATTCTCGTACAGTCGCGGTAAAATTACCGTCCTCGGTCTTGATTTTAAAAATGTAAGTTCTACGGGAAATGTATCTACGCGGACGGAAGCGACGACGTTAAAATGTATACTTATAACAACGTAAAAAATTTTAAATTCAGAAAAGAATTTAAAATAGACGCGTGATTCCGTAAGCACCTCCAACCCCTAGCAAACTCATCGTAATGATTTCGTATTTTTTCATTTCATCCGACGGTTGATAATAATCTTCTAATTTTGGTTTACGGTCTAATACCGTTGCGTCCATACGTCTCGTATAATTTCTTAGATTTTCTAACGCTTTGTTTGTATCTTCTATATCTGCATTCGCATCTAAAATTTCGGCACGTCGTCTTGCTTCGTCGTTCCGACGTTTTACTTCGGATTCGTAGAATTTCTCTTTAGTTTTCGCCAATTCTTCCAACGCTTGATTATGTCTTCTGACTTCTTCCTTGTATCCGTTATGATTCAACCGGGAAAATAATAATCCTGCTCCCGCAAATGCAACGGCATTAAATAATCCTCCGACGACTAGAGTTGTCATTATTTATTAATGACTTTCGGAACGTATCCTTTGTCTTTCAAATATCCAATAGCAAATGAACTTCCGGCAACGGCAAGACCCAATTTAATTGCTCCTTCCAGTGTCATCGGTGCACCCAAACTTTTCCCGGCGACTGTTTTCGCAACGTAAGATACGCCAACGACACCGGTCGTTAGTAATGCTGCATCGTACAATTCGTTGATCGCTTCCTTCCTATCCACTGTTTTATTTCTAAGGAAAAAAATAAATTAATCAAATAAGTCGACAGATGGTTCCAATGCTTCCTCTTTAACTTCGCAACACTTTTCGTCTTCCACAACATTTTCCACATCTTTGTTCGCGTTACGCCACGCAAGGTAAAGTGATCCTATACCGATCCCAATACCGAAAACCAGACTTATCTTTTCCAAGGAAAACATCGATACATTTTCCTCTTCAAAATTTTGCCGTTCTTCTAATTCCAGACGCGCTTTCTTTCTCGCCATTGCTTCCCGACTAATTTTTGCAAGTCTTTTTCCCGCTTCGACTTTTCTTGGATCTTTAGTTTTTACGGGATTTGTTACCGGTGGATCTGTCTTCGGTTCGTCCGACATTCTCTTTATTCTATATGTACTTCTACTGAGATTTGCTTGTTCGTACTTAAATTTACTGAAGTTTACTGACAAGTTGTAGTCAAATTTACTGGAGTTTACTGACAAGTCGTACTTAAATTTACTGGAATTTACTGACAAGTCGTACTCAAATTTACTGGAGTTTACTGACAAGTCGTACTTAAATTTACTGGAATTTACTGACAAGTCGTACTAGAATTTATAGACAAGTAAACTTAAGTCGTACTCAAATTTACTGGAGTTTACTGACAAGTCGTACTTAGAATTTACTCGAGTCTTTTACAAGACGTACTAGAATTTACTGACAAGTAAACTTAAGTCGTACTTAAAATTTACTCGAGTTTACTGACAAGTCGTACTAGAATTTACTGACAAGTAAACTTAAGTCGTACTCAAATTTACTGGAGTTTACTGAAAAGTTGTACTTAGAATTTACTCGAGTCTTTTACAAGACGTACTAGAATTTACTGACAAGTAAACTTAAGTCGTACTTAAAATTTACTCGAGTTTACTGACAAGTCGTACTAGAATTTACTGACAAGTAAACTTAAGTCGTACTCAAATTTACTGGAGTTTACTGACAAGTCGTACTTAGAATTTACTCGAGTCTTTTACAAGACGTACTAGAATTTACTGACAAGTAAACTTAAGTCGTACTTAAAATTTACTCGAGTTTACTGACAAGTCGTACTAGAATTTACTGACAAGTAAACTTAAGTCGTACTCAAATTTACTGGAGTTTACTGACAAGTCGTACTTAGAATTTACTCGAGTCTTTTACAAGACGTACTAGAATTTACTGACAAGTAAACTTAAGTCGTACTTAAAATTTACTCGAGTTTACTGACAAGTCGTACTAGAATTTACTGACAAGTAAACTGAAGTCGTACTCAAATTTACTGGAGTTTACTGACAAGTCGTACTTAGAATTTACTCGAGTCTTTTACAAGACATACTTGAGATTACTCGCGAATAATCTCAAGATCTATTTGCGTAAGTCTCTGTGTCCGAGCGCTAAAGTATGGATTTTATCCTCGCAGATATATCTTTTATCGTCATTTGCGGATAAGGCAATCTTCACTATCCTTTCCGTGTAAATGTCGTGTTTTCTACTACGAAATGTATTCATACTACGCCATTGCTCCTTACCGCTGAAAAGACAATCCCCAAAATTTTGGGTCGTGATCTCATTTTTCACAACGCATTTCTTAACACCTTTACATTTCTTTTCTTCTTTCCCACCGTCCGTGACGAACGAGTATAACTTCGGCCTTAATCCAACAAACTTTATAATCTGGGTTGTTCCCGTTTCAGATTTCATCACACCGATGACTTTCTTATTCACTCCGGCTAAAATTCCAGACGGATGGTTTTTATCCATATTACTCGTGTCGAATCTTTTGCGAACGTCTGACGATATGTATTTGAAAAAATCATCGGTTTTTACATCATATAATAACGAGTCCGTGTCCGTAAAACAAAGTTCGGCATTTTTACCATATTTTTCTTGATGTAATTATAATGAAAGTTATACATTAACGTCTTACTTAATTCTAAAATAGCAACGCCAAGGTAAATAGGTTTTTTCAGTTGGACGACCGTCTTTCTCATGTGGACGGCAGCTAAATTTTCCGTAAATATCGTTGTTGACTTGTAATAACTTTTTCTCGCTAACTTATTCCATTTTTCTTCCCGGTTGACAAGTTGAATGTTCACTCTGTTGCGAACATTTTCCATCGTCTTACCGAACACAGCATTATTCATCAGTTTGAAGAAATTACTTTCAAAATCCGACTTTGCCTTCTTACGTAAATTGGTGTTCAGTTGAATATATTCCGCCAACCAAGGCTTTTCCGAAAAAATAACGCCGCGATGAATTTTAGTTAATTTTAATCCTAGTTTGATATATAATTTTAAATTCTGATAATGAAGAACATAATTTTTCTTATCGTTAAGATTTGGTGTAAGTTTTTCTACATTTCCCAACTTAATCCTTTCGGGTGCAAGCGGGTAATCATTATGTAAATCATGAAGTTCGTCCGGATAATCTAAATCTACCTCTAGAAAACATCCTTTTCCCGATGGAAGCCGATCCCATTTCCTTAATTCGTTGTCGTTCATCCATTCGAAATCTGCGTAGGGTAATGGTTGACTCATTGCCCATCCGTACAGATTATTTGCATCCAGATAGGGTAAGTATGTAGATGGATCTTCACCGTTACGACGAATACTCTCAACCCATCTTGTAAGATTTTTATCCAGGTACTGGTTGATGAATTCCACATCTGCATCGTCATAATCCTTGACGATATTCTCTACCTCGGCTTCGAATGCATCTAATTTTTTATCTAAATCTTCAGGATCTTTTCGAATAGTATCGTCTAATTTTTTCATGCATTGGATAATACTATACGGTATTTTCGAAAGACCAATATACTTATTGTCTGCAACTGCATATCTTTTGCTGATCATGCTAATACCACCACGACTACATCTCTCAATAAAATTAAACATAGTCGGATCGGAAATTAATTCTAAATGTATTTCCGTATTTTTTAAACATGCGTTCCACGTTAATCCCGGTGTCGTATATTCCCATAACAGATCGAGTTCGTAATTCTCCATACAAACTCCACGGAATCTTTCCATGACGTCTGCCAGAAGAAGAACGTCTGTTTTCAAGTATAGATCGTGGTAGTCGCGCATAGTTTTCATGTCAAATAATTTCCATACCTTTTGTGCTCGTTCGTACTCTTCGTCCGTAATATTTTCATTCGTTAAACTACTGAAAAATTTGTCTTTGGGTGGAAGAGATGTTTCTTCCAATCTAGGAAATCAGTCCATGTATTCGTAAGGATACACTCCTTTCTGTTTGAGGATATCCCGTTGTTCCGTCGTATAATCCAACATCATCTGATCCGTCATTACAAAATCCTTTTTTCCAAGATCGTTCACAAGATTACTTAACGAACTCGACATGAATTTGAACGAATCTAAAAACCGGATCTTTCTCGTGATGTTTTTGACGTTCCCCTTCACATCCTTGTACGTATCGACCACGATATTTTTTGTGAACGATATATATTTTCTTCCGTTCGAGGGATACAGTCAATATCTCCTTCACTCACACCTAGATTTCTAATGAAATGATGCGCGTCATATCCCTCTAAATTATGAAAAAGAACCGGTATAAATTTTGGATTTTTCATTCGAAGATTACACGAATTACATGCCGCTCCACGATATCGACCCGTGTAATGACAATGATCTCTTACCTTCGGATTTTTATCCGTAAACAAGCCGCTACATGTATAACATTGCATCGACTCCGTAAAATCCATGATATCGTCCGGCATCATTTCGATAGGAGTCGGTACCATAAATCTATTGTAAATATCGATGATATCTGCTACGAGAAGAATGATAAATTTCTCCATCACATTCTCTCCCTCATATTGTTGTGTATAACAAACTAATTTTGGTTCGTAAAGAGAGTCGTCAAAACATTTGATGAGATATGTAAATCCGCTGGGATTATGTTTCTGGTATCGAGTGGCACTTGATTTATCCAAACTCTTTTCTTCAACATCCAACGGTTCAATATAACTCTCAATATCCGCATAAATAACGAACGGACCTTCGTGTATCTTTTCGTAACTCTTAAATTTTAATTTCTCTCCGGGTTTGACGTATACTTGTCTCTGAGATTCATGTTCGGAACATAGTATTTCGTGATCGTCCAATAATTTTTGTGTTCCAAATACATTGATACATCGATCACAAATATATTTTTATGCTCATCCTTACTAAGTTGACTGCTGACAAGTCTCGACATATCCTTCACGACACCATAATGATTATCCCAAAAGAAAAGTCGGATGGGATTAGGTTTTCCCGATATACGGATGGGATAGATTTTTTCCTTCTCGTCACTCCCGAAAACGTTGATAGGAATATTATTTTTCTCAAATATACCGATATCATTGATTGGTGTTGGGAATTTAATTCCATCCCAATTTAGTTTTTCAGACTGTTTCCGAAGTTCCCTTGTGATTCTTCCAGGGTTTTTATCAACCGGATTTAACGCACGCGTGACCGCCCATTTGAAACACTCGTCGTCTTCATTTTTCATGTTAACGATCGCTTTTTTCCCCTTCATTTTTTCGGGTAACTTCACATGTTTTGCACCTCGAAGCGGTTCATATTTTTCGATGTTGATATCTAGCCGGATCAGTCTTCGTAACGTCCATCCGCTACCGTTCTTCTGATATTTTGAAAAAGACTCTAGGATTTTTCCTTTCATCTCCTTCAACGTTTCTTCCGTCATATCCGTTCCGGTCAACTTATAATTTTTCGAACTGAAATGTGCAATATCTACCGTTTCCTCTCCCGTCGCGCCGTTCATTTTTACCATCTTACAAACCAAACATAATCTTACGTTCTTCAATCCCTTTACGGAATCTATAAGTTTACGAACCTCACTTGCCGTCACATCTAAAAAATATAATGGTTCGTAATTTCCGTTCGGGGTGATCGAATACTTTTTTACTTTTTTTCCGAACGCATGTTTTTCAAGAACGGGCTCGAAATTTTCTCTAGGGTTTTGCCAAATCTTTTTCAGTTTCTTTTCAAGAGCAAACTGAAGTTTAGCAAATTTCTTCTTACCTTTCCATCGACCCGATGCAATCTGACGCTTTTCCTCAGCATATGTTTCCCTAGCTTTTTCGTTCCGACGTAAACGTTGCGTCTCCTTCTTCCATTTTTGGGCTTCCGCCTTCCAGTACGCAATCTCCTTATTTCGCTTTTTCTCTTCATTTGTAATGTCGCTTTGCCATCTTTTTTCTTCCCGAATTTTTTGTTTCGCGTTCTTTTCAGATTGTTTTCGACGTTCGCGAAGTTCCTTCTTCCATTCTCGAGCTTCCGCCTTCCAGTACGCAATATCCTTATTTCGTCTTTTCTCTTCTTTCGCAATATCACTCTCCCACTTTTTTTCTTCCCGTTCCTTTTCGATAAATCTCATTCTTTCCTCCCTAGCGTACGCATCGAAACGGTCATTGATCTCCTTCTCCGTTCCCGTAGTTTTGCCCTCCTTCAGTAATTTGAGGGAACCGGATCTCATCCGTTCTATGAAATCTAATATATAAACTTCTAAGTTATCGAACTTTTACTATATACTTTATTTCTATATATATTTTCCAAATCCGGATTCCAAAAAGAAAAAATTTCCCTAACCTCGAATAGGTTAGGGAAAAAAATAAATAACTCTATATATTAGACTCTATCGACCGGATGGAACCGAACAGACCTTCTTTTATTCTATATCCAATTCTCATAAGATACTTTTTTTCCACGGTAACAAATCTTGGAAAAAGTCTTTTTTCTTTACAAATGTCTCCAAGAAAGACGATCCCGGAAACGTCTTGGGAAAGTCTTGAAGAGGATCTTGGAAAAGTCTTGGGAACGGATTTTATAAAGTCTTGGGAAACAACTTTTACAAAATGTTTCGAAGGGGCGGAAGAGAAGTCCCGGAAAAGTCAGACATGACTAAACTTGTTTGGTAAAATGCGTGTTTTAGCAAACTGTGCTAGAACCGGTGTTTTACCACTACTGTCAAGCATCTCCTGGATACTGCGGTTGTTATGGTCCTTCACTGTTTGAAAGAGCTGTCTTGCCGCATTTTCCAATTAATTATTGGCAGCGTTTCGCACTTTCATACCTTGAATGACCGGCTCTAAATCTTGGTTATGTAGCGCGGTAAAAAAGGTGTTGTCGTTGCAATTGTCGTTGGGTGTGTACACAGTGAAATATGCAATCAAAGGATAGGTTTCATTGGGCTCCGTGTTGGTGGGTTCCTCTTCAAGTTTTGATTTCGAGTTTGAACAAACGCTTGTGATGCAGGAGAAAAAGGAATGCACTCCTATCGCATTAATGGCATCGTCCAACAGCAATCATTTGGAAGCTATTTGAAATCTTGCAAGCTCTATATCTTCGTTGCACACACGCCAAGTAGCACGGCATGCGATTGCTTTCTGTTCGTCTCGTATCTAATAAACATTAACGACGAGACGTTTATTACACTTACGTGAGTAGGGAAAATGGCATTGTAAATGAAAAACAAACTTACCAGACTTAAAATGTTCGCTCTTAGAGTTCTGTATTCGTTTGCAATCCAGCTGTTTACGCGGTTTTGGAGGCATTTTTAATCAAACCTATTATTTTCCACTGTTAGTGTTTAGAAGTGCGAAGGCGTTGCCGGCTGGCAATTTTTGTCACTTGTTTGTTGCGCAAATTTGCATATATATAGCAAATGAGAACAATATATTTTACTTTGGTCATGATCATCATGATCGTCGTGATCGTCGTGATCGTCGTGATCGTCGTGATCGTCGTCGTGATCGTCGTCGTGATCGTCGTCGTCGTCGTGATCGTCGTGATCGTCGTCGTCGTCGTGATTGTCATCGTCGTCGTCGTCGTGATCGTCGTCGTCGTCGTCGTCGTCGTCCTCATCCTCATCCTCATCATCATCCTCATCATCATCATCATCATCATCATCATCATCATCACAAAATAAATAACAAGACCAGAAGTCTCACTCGATGTCGGAATCTTTGATGTTGATGTCCCCGCGCATGTCGCCTCGCGCATCTTGGCCGTGTCTTGTTTCCAGTGCCCTAAACAAGTGTAATTTGACAAATTTACATGTAAACATTAAGGAGTGAGAAAGTTAAAACGATACCAATCGAGTTTTAGAGCTTTGGTGACCATTTTAAAAGAATATATCATAAATTCAAACGTAAGTCTATCGTACTGCATTGTCTTAAATGAATTCTCAGCTAAAATACGGCAATAAATGGATCATAAACTTAGCTAAATTTACTGTTGACAACGAGGTTGACAGATCCATTGCTTTTTTGCCTTGAATAGCTTTACCATAGTCATTTTACCTTAAAATGTAGCTGCTGAGGATATCTCTAAGAGATTTACCGAGATTATTTGCACAATCTCACGATTTAATCATGCTGATAACATGAAAATCCTTGTGCCATTCTATACTTGGCATAATCTCTACATCAATAGTTCACCAGTTCACTAATATAAATTCAATATATTTTTGAACCAGTCCATATATTATTATACACAATGTAGTATAGTTAATTTGACCATATTTGAGAAGTAAGGGTGTGTATTTCATTACACAGACACTGCTGAATTTTAGGTTACATGCCATTGGATTGATATATAAAAAACACTTGTAAAACAGACACATTATCTTGTTGATAGAATAGTTATTTGCAGTATACTAACTGTTGGCATACTCTATTTCAGGACTATCAATTGTTTTTGTCACTGGCAGTCTTTGAAATACAATCTTGCTCTGTGGCCTTTACTGACAAGTTGGCTTTTACTACATATGTGGCACTGACACTTCTTTAATTAATGCACCAGTCAATGTAAACCCCCCAACCAGGGAGGGGCAGGGATTTTGACTTGGAGGGGTAGTAAAAGAGCGAAATTGTCCCCGCCCCCAGGGACATCAATGTCCCCTGCATGTCTCTCAACCCCAGGAAAATAGTTTTGTATAATCATAGATCAGCAATAGAAAATCAAATTCATTTATGTTGTTGTATTTAAACTTTTCTTGTCAAGAAAACTAAAACAGCAACACAGGATATATATGTTAACCACTGTCCAAGTCTCCCATCATCGGGGACAAATTTATAATCAAAACTGACCACTTTCCCCGCTAAACCTTCCACCCCTCCCCGGTTGGGGGCAGGGATTTACATTGACTGGTGCATAACTAGATGATTGCATGAAGCATTGCATGGAAGTTGATTTATAATTAGTTTATGAATAAACTCACACTTTCATTATAATGGTTCAGGGCTGAAAATAAATATTTGACTTGACAGGACATTTGTCCGATCACTTTTAATTTTGGTCGGACATAACTTGAATTGGGTCGGACAAAAACCAACATCACTAAATTTGGTCGGACATACATGTCACAAGATATTTAGAAGTCACGAGACAAGTATGTATGCCATTCTGGCGCAACGGTAAGTAAAAGTAAATGCGAGAACGCCTCGTAAATTTTATTGCAAAATGCAAATTGAGTGAATTTGCAATTGGATTTTGTCACAACAAAAAAATGTATGTGACAATTTTTTTTATGTGATTGGACTAATGTCCAATCAAAATTACTTTTGCTCGGACATTTGCCAAATTTAGTCGGACATTGTCCGAGATGTCCGACAGTAATTTGCAGCCCTAATGGTTGATCGAATATATCAAATGCATTTGATTGGTTGATGGTCCCTTAATGGTAATGGTAGTCAAATCTCAACCTATATAATGTCAATATACTGGAAAAGTATCAAATTAAATTTTAATTGTCAATGTTGTGGGAAGTAAATAAATCAAACAATTCTGCTTGTTTCAACTAACTAGTTCACTATCACTTTGGTTTTCAAATCAAAGAATCTTTAGCCTGGTTGAGCTTTTGAAAAAGTAGCTGCTTGATTGAACGCAAGATTATTTTACTCTGTCTAACGCCAGACAATTTCACTCGTCAAGGGGAAAGTGCTGCCACTCAGTGAACTCAATCAGAGCTCAATGAGCAGCAGCACTCTCCCTCGATAAGTAAAATAATCTGGCATTAGATGAAGTGAAATAAACTAGTAAAGTAGGGTGCATTGGGGCACAATGCAGCTCACTGGGTTAACTGGAAAATATATTTATTAAACAATACACACCCTATACTTGTATTTCAATTCACAACATGATTTGGTATGCTTATGTCTATTTGACCCAAGTACCTGACAGGAATGATATTTGAATCACACCTGTATTCACTGAACAAAGCTAATCTAAATGTACATTAATTGTACATGAACCATGTAAATGTAAAAACTAGCTAGAGCAAAAACACACCCACACAGCTTTGTTTTTTTATTTTTCTTGAGAAGGAATAACTGAGACTACTGAGTTACAATGAGATCAGTATCAACAATTTCAAAAAGGTATTGTACAAAAATATTACAAACATAAGACACTTTAAAGACAGAAAAAACACGAAGTATGTCACTACAGAAACTGTATTCTGTGATATAGACGATATTGCTCTAAAGAAACTTGCAGCTTTTAGCAGTTGTGTAAGGGCCTGTTTATATCGAAACTGGCTGGCCCGCTAAGTGAGACAGCCCGGTAAGTGAGATCTCGCTGTCTAGTTATTTTTATAGTACAAATTATCATTTCTATGGACAAGCGGGCAGGCCCGGTTGCCAAGACCAGGATGGAAATTTCTCCACATAAATAATCATAAGCAGGCTAGCCCGGTTGCCGGGATGAAAGTTCAAAGATACTGCCGCAAGCTATTTTTAACAACTGTCAAAATAATGTCAAAACAACAAAATTGTCCCGGTAAGCGGAATGAAATTTTCTCAAATAAACACAAGAGAAATCATCCTGCTTACCTACCTTACCGGGCTGTCTTCCTAAGCGGGCCAGCCTGGCTTCCATACAAACAGGACCTAACAGTCTCTGTCAGGCAATTACAATGTTCTAATGTCCAAACTCTAAAGTATTATAAACAAGCAGAACAGACCACTTATTGCAAGTTGCTGGTATTAAGTTATATCAACATGTGATCTCGACAATATACAGTGTATAAACTAAAGTAATTCAGCTTCTACACATGAAGCAACTTTAAACACTATCCTTACACTTTATCAATTCATTGGAGTTTGTACTTAAAAGACATTTTATTTGTAGTATTAAATCATAAGACATATTCTATTTGTAGTATCAAGTCACATCAGGATTTTATAATCTAGCGTCTTTGGACCCAAGGGATCTAGAGTTCTATCTTGTTAAAACCTATCCAAGGAAAAACAAGAAAGGGATATTGAAGTAATGGTTGAGCCAAATAAATTCGAATATCCACAAGTATAAAAGCAGAACTCCGTATATACCGGAGACAAAATGGCATCATAGCGAACACATTTTAATGACGCTCAAATTTATATTCAGTGCGCTATATTTTTAAAAATATGACTCTGTTTGCTTTCTAAATACAATAAAATTACTGCTTTACCTTCTGTTCAAATAGTTCCACAGATAAATCGAAGTCACAATTCGTACTACTTGAAAAAAAAGCTGTTTTTACTGTAGAAATGACAACTTCCCAATATAATTTTCTATTGTCAACACTGCATTACACTTGTTTAGCTCGCGCATGCGCAGTATAAAAGATGGGACATGTTTCCGCTTGAGTAAGACTTCTGGTCCTATTATCTATTCTGTGGCTTAACTTTCCGCACGCAGCGCCCTTGTCGTATGAGCTAACGGCAAGCTCGCTAAAAGTTAACGCAAACAAAAGTTTTTATATTCAACTATAGTCACCAGACTGCCGGCCATTTAGTATTTGAAAAACCGTGACCGGCTGCCGGTCATATAGTCACTTTGTTATTTATAATACGAAACTCCCAAATGATAAGTCAAAGCCGCGGCTCATAAAAATAAATCGAAAAGTCAAAAATATAAATCGAAAGGAAACGGAAGTAAGCAACTTAACTAGAGGAAGTCAGGAAACGGAAGTTAACCACAAACATTGCTAAGCTCGTCTTTTAACAATAACATTCGCTATGATTCAACCGAATATTTTTCTCAATGCTTAAAATTCTCTAGAGCAACAACTTTTGTCAGATATGCGCACCCTTCAAGTGATTGTTCGTCGTCAAAG
>CACRXK020005308.1:0-28521 GCA_902702795.2 Paramuricea clavata
TATATTTACATGCATGATATCGAGGCAATCAATCAATCATTTTTTTTTGAAAAACATGAGGGGAAGAAGCAAAAAGAAGCGATCTTTATATTTCTTCTGGAAAATAATCTTATCTGGTGATTTGTATCATAAAATCAAAACTCGGTTCACAAGAATAATACAGTAACAATACCTGACGTTAATTCAAGAATACTTGGTTGCATAATATTGATGCATACTTCGCAAAAACAAGAGAACTGAGAAGGTAGGCGAAAGTTTATATATGTTATTTATTTTCGTATGAAAGATTTGGGAATTGCTCTTTGAAAAATGTGCACTAGCCAGCTTAAATCGTTTGTTTTATTTGTCGTTGTTGTTTTAAAATTACGATTGAAACTGAAAAAGCAACTGTTCGCTAGTACTACGCAACACAATGTTCGATTCAAATAATGAAATATGTCTGCATTTGCATTTCAAAATTGATCCGATCCGATCATGTTTACTCGTGAACAAGCAAATATATGCGTAAGGAAAAGCTTCTGAAAGAATATATTTACTCTTACTGTATAACCGTTTAAAGGAAATAAAATATTTATGATTGAACATTTAAGTATGTAAAACTTTTTTGCTGGTCCTTAATCTTGCACGTTTACATATTCTGTCAAGTTCGTCTCTGATCATGCCTGCTAAAACCACTTTGATCTGGTTGTATGAAACTTTTCGATTGAGAGCATCTCTGATCTGCCGAAGAGTCGGTAAACCCTGTTCAATTAGACGAGCAATCGTATTGGTAAGATGACTGTGAATGTTCAATTCACTAGATAGCTTTTCTATTGATACCATTGGAGCTCCAGCACAATAGGCATCAATTAGGTATACTTCGGCTGTTGGAATTTCCACTTGTAGAGCCTTGGCAATACACTTTATGTTCGAATGGCTTTTTCCAAACATTTTCGCTGCTTGAATCTTTTTTGCTGATGCTTTATTTTTCCCATACAGCGCCTTCAAACTTTTATTCTGTTGTATAAAGTATACGGAAATACCTGTCAAAACTTTCATGATGTTTTGGCGTGTTGTGCTCACTTTTGTGTGTATTGATAATTTATGAATATATGTTTGCCTAGTATAAAAATCATAATGAAAGTGCATGGTCTAGCCCTCTGGGTCTAGCCATAGACACGTATTTATTTAGATAGCTAGGCTACGACATGTGTACCAGTAAACTATGAATTCTTGTTTAAAAATGCTGGAGGTAACTCGCGAATCCAAATTGAAAATTACTTCAGGCCCAGTTTTATGCTTATAGATTTACAACTTCATGAAGGATTTATAATCGTGTAGAGACGTTTTTGCCCGGTTTAATGTTGTATTATTAAACACCGGGTATCCCATACTAGCAAGGAAATAAATTTCTAATTATACTAATACCTAGGAAACATAAACTTACACTACCTTTATTTCTATAACACTGCCAGTTGAAGTTGAAGGAACTTCGCCTTCCATCTTCACTTGAATGCCAATTTGGTCTATGAATATTGTTTTTAAAAAGCTCTGTCAGACAGTGTAGTACTAGTATTGAAAAGGGTTTTTTTAAAACAAACAAAACATTTTGTTTACCTAGGAATATAGCTGTTGAAAACGGGGAAAATATCACAAAAAGAGTGTATTTTAAGTCCATTTTACTTTTATTCAATGCAGTCGTTCTGCGATATATTATAAAGCGTATTTAAATGCGTTTTTCTGTATATTTTATTTCAATTTTAACAGTTATTGGCAACATTATTAAGGCCAAGGGCAAGGTTATTTAAAAGGCCATAGGCATAGCGTACGTTTTGACCTGTCGCAATTCACAAAAAATTACACTTTTAGCATAGAATTTTGAACCAGAATTTAATATGGAATAAAGAATAATTGTACTAACCTTTTCACTTAAACTTTTTTGTCTTTAATGCTTTCTTTTTGCTGTTATATTTTTTCCCGCCAAAACGTTTTTGAAGTATCGCTCACTTGCAGTTCGCCGTAACCCGGGTATAAGCTCCCGGGTTTTTGGCCCTTAGTAGCAAAAGCCTGGTTACTAAGTTTTGAGCGTTTTTGACAAAAATTACGCGAGTTTGTAAAAAATCTCCTCTTAATGACATGCCACATACACCGACTGAATCCATAGATTGTATTCGGAATCTACTGAATATAACTTTTAAGTACTATTTTAATTAAAGCACGCCTAGGAGTTCTTTATCAGATATAAAATATGACTGCTCAGCACGAGTGTTTTATATCTGATAAAGCATTGAAACGCATCTGATGAGTTAATTGGCGAAGTTTAAAAATAAACCTTGTCTATGCCGAGAAATTCAAAGCTAAAGTTTATGTAAATTAACATATATTTGTCACGTATAAAACCACCGGGCAGTGATTTCCTTTGCCATTTCCTCGTGAATTATTAATGCGTTTTTTATATACATACCAGTCAAAATGTTGTAATCTTAAAATATGAAACACAGTCCAAAGATTCTTTGTATTTGCTTCGTTTCCCTGTCGTGATACTTGTACAATATATCAAGTCTAGCCAGCACGACGGCTTTAAGCCAGTTTCCCACTAGACGGAGCGGAATTTTTCATCTCAGCTTGGGCTCTCGGGTGGGAACTAATTAGAAAAGACAAATAAAAATTCCGTTCCACGAGCAGTAAAATTCCACCTAGTGGAAAACCGGCTTTAGCTAGGGTAAGGTAATTTTGTGGACGCGCGGAAAATTATGATTGGTGGAAATTAAGGTAATCTATTCAACATTTAAAAATTAATATCAATGACGGCAAAAATACAATGTGTTCGACGTTTACAGAAAGTGTCTGACCTGTGTATAAGCAATATACTAGCCTGAGCCTTAAAACACCAAAATGTTGAAGATATATATATATATATATCCAGGCTGTAATTCTGCATGTTTACATCTTGTCTTATCGAATTCCCTGCGCGCCGCTTGAAAGTTCAATTCAGACACAACTTACGCAAAAGTTAAAACCCAGGTAAATTAGTATTACTTAGAAATTTCAACATATTCTCGTTCCTGGTTTTACAGATTCCGGCATTTTCCGTTCCTGCTTTTCTCGTTCCTCATTCTATTCCTTGTTCGGTTCCCCGATTCCGCGTTCCTTCACTTGTTTTAAAGATATAGCTTTTCACAATGGCATTTCGGCAAGCGTTTATTATTTTGACCGTAGGCTACCTGCGTAGCGGCTCTTCGAGGAAAGGAGCACGGTGAGATCTACTGTACTATTTTCCCACTTAGCCTGCGGCCAACGCCCACTTTGAACAGATGTCAAAATTGGCCAATCACACAGATTATTTACGTTTGCAAATTTACTTGTTAAATTGAAATAATATAGTAGATTTTACGTTATTTGCATTTTCAAATCGAAATAATGTATGGACGTCGGCTAAAGAAAATTGAAGTTTGTGGGAATAGTGCTAGAGCAGTCCTCATCGTCGTCACAAGTAGTTTGCAGTCCGTGTGCGAGAAAGCTGCGAAATCCTATGGATACGTACAAATTAGTTTCGACAGCGGTCGACCGTGGTGTAAATATCAAAGTTTCGAACGATGTAGGCAAGAGAATGGTGTCTGAAGCCTTCATTCCAGAGAGAACAAGTCCTGTTCGTAAGCATTCACATCAATTCACTCCTGGCACAAAATGATTAGTTAGAGGCCACGTTAAAGGCCACGATTTCACATTTAATTAAGGATGAACAAAAAATGTGTTTACAAACTTTGTTCATGAAGCTCTAGAGATATAGAGTGGCTGTAGTGTCTTCATTGGATTGCTGTCTGTTAGCCGCGTCTCTAGTTTCACGAGCGTGTTCGTTGTTTTTTTTTCTTGATGATTTTGTAGCTAATAATTTTGTGCCAGGAGTGAGTTGATGTGAATGTTTACGAACAGGATTTGCTCTCTCTGGAATGAAGGCTTCAGACACCTTTCTCTACCCTACATCGCTCGAAACTTTGACATTTACATCACGGTCGACCGCTGTCGAAACTAATTTGTAAAGCTCTTTTGAATGCAAAACTAAAGAAACACTTCCCAAAATATGCATCCGCAGTGTTTGTTCACAATCAAGCTGTCGATCAATGATTATGGTGGTCTTACACAACTGAAAGTGGTGTTTTGAGTGAAATTTGCCATTTTTCAAAAATGGAAGAAATACAAATTTTAAACCCTACTTAATCATATTTGTATCATTTTACTGTTCAAAAATACCTAAAAACCCTGAAAATTTAGCAAATTCGATAAATTTACACTTAGCAACGCCCATAGCAACCAGATGTTTGCCTGTTTGAAAGCGTTCTAGGTTTGAATAATTTATATTTAGATCAGTTTTTACCCCATCCTTTCATTTCAGCCGTTCCGCACATTGTTACCAATAATTTATTGGCGTTGTAATGCCATTGTATGCAATAAAGTATTGGGTTGTAATGGGTCTACAATTAATCCAAACCCTAATCCTAACCTTAACCTCTAACCCCACCTCCTAACCCCACCTCCTAACCCCTAACCCCACCTCCTAACCCCTAACCCCACACCTTAACCCCCAACCCCACACCCTAACCCCCAACCCTAAAGCCGGCGTCCCGCTACCCCCCTGGAGAAAGTACCCTACCGCCTCCCCACCATCGACCAAGCTAAGCCAATTACATTTATAACTAAAACGTTTGTCTAATGCTTGTGGTTTTGTTTTCAGTTACAACCCAATACTTTATTGCATACAATGGCATTACAACGCCAATAAATTATTGGTTACAACGTGCGGAACGGGTGGCTATTTACACCATCAATAATAATAATAATAAAAATCTTTATTTTGGTAATCCTTAGACACAACAGACGTGTGTCTTTACATGATTTTAGTTACAATTTTAAAATATACTATTTACTATATTTACAATATTAATGTAATAGTTTAAGATAATTTATACGCATGCAACAAAAACTAAAAATAATCAAACAGACACCTATTTACAAAGGAACGCTTAAATCTTTCAGTTCTGACTTGAGGTAGGATGAAAGGATGATCACGTTCTCTTAAATTTTTTTGTCTTTTTTTCAGGCAGTAGTTCATATAAAATATGTTCTGGATTATCTAAAATCCTATTGAATAGAATTCTGTCTCTCGTTTCAATCAGCTCAGACATTTTATACTCTTTCAGTACATAACCATATCGATACGCTCGCTTAAAAAACTTGTCAATGCGTTCTAAATATTTCTTTTGAAGAGCTGAGCCCCAAATTTCAATATCGTATAAAAACAACGATAGTATTATTGAGTCAAAAAGATAGCTGAGATGTTCCTTCCGATATCCATACTTTCTACATACTCTTAAAATATACATTCGGCTTCCGGCCTTCGACAACAAGCCTTTAACATGCAGGTCCCAGCAGCACACATCGTCCTCGAAAGTAACACCTGGCAGTTTTAGCCATTCCTTGCGTTCAATACCTTCTATAGGCGCTGGTGGCGGCTTAGACGTTCCGCCACTCAGAAGCATCTCCCATGTTTTTGTTAGATTTAGAGTCATTCTGTTTCTCCTTGCCCAGTTCTCGATGTTCCTCACTTCCATTGTTGCAGAATCACTATTTGACTTTACTGGTGCACAAACTGTCATGTCATCAGCAAATTTAACCAATACATTAGTTTCAGGTTGTTTGGGTTTAATGTCATCAACCATAAGAGAAAATAAAAACGGGCCAATGACGGTTCCCTGTGGCACTCCCTTGTTAATATCTACATATCTTGTTATAATTCCGTCCACCACGACCCTGATTTACACCCGGGGAAACGAAAGCATTAGCGGAGTCTAAAGTTCATCAATTATCGCGGGCGCTCACCAACGGTGTTGAGTGGGTGGTCATCACTGATCTCAGAATATGGTTGTTTGCCAGGAGTGAAGAAGGCAAAAGTATAAAAAAATACATGTAAGGAAGCTTCGAAATCGTTTCTTGATGTTCAAGTCTTTCCTATGCATTGTTTGCGAAAGTCTCTTAGTTAAATTAACTTTTGTAGAAGTTCATGATAAAAAGGAAAGCAAATTATTTTCATTAGCGTCCTGTACGAATTAAATTTGTTTCATTTCAAAGTGCGAGTAATAAGTTGAATGTCGAGTTGAGAAGTTTATAAATATCGGCAAAAAGCAGTTAATTTCAATTCATATTTAAAAACGTTTCACGTAGAGTTTCGTTTTGAATTTTACATTAAAATAAAGCCCATAGAAACCAAAATATTATATACCTACTTTATATATTTTAGAAATTGATAGTTCTGTATTTAAAACTGTTCAAATTTCATCAGGGACGCCGGAACTGGGGGGGGGGGGCAGGACGGGCAGCCGCCCCCGTTGCCCTTTACCAGGAGGGGCAGGGGGGGCTAAGGTGCCCTTTCAATTTAAAGGATTGCCTTGGCGAAATAGCAAATTGTCAGAAATGTTAGTGCAATTCTTTTACGAATTTGCTTCAGAAAACGCACGAAATGCAGAAATCGAACTTCAAGAATAGCACATTCGCCTGGCGGAGAACCCCCTCACACCCCTATCATCCAATAAATAGAAAACATGATTAGGCGAAGTTCAACTCCCGATGTTTTGCAAACACCTGTTAGTATATATCAATTCAAAAGTGCCCTTTCACGAAAATCTGCCCCCCCCCCTTGCCTTCACATCGTTCCGGCGTCGCTGAAAACAAAAAATTAAAAAAACAATATTGTGTTGCCATGACAAACATGACGTGCAACGCGAGCGTGCGTTCAGTGTGGTTCAGTGTTGGCGTAATTACGAATACTTCATGTTGAAACAATGTTTGGAAAGTATAGGCGAGGGGTTGTTGCATGCATGTATTTCTAGTTATTTAAGGTATTTGATATAAACAAAAAAATACAATTAGACATGTAGTTTAGATATTAATAAAAAGTTTTCTAACATTAAAAATTTAAAGAAATAGAATTTAAATTAAAAATTACCGTTTAAATTAAGACCAGGAGGCGTGTGAACATTTCTTGAAGAATTGTCGAATACCAAACTTATGAACCTACGAAAAGTATCTTTGTATGGTTCAGTTAAAGAACGTTTTATACAATAAATTTATCGACAGTCACATTTGGTTTATTTTCTTGCATAAACTACTTCTTGCATATGTAGACTATATAATTATTTCTAGTTTTTAGGTTGTCACGTTCATTATTCCGCTTGCATTTTCATAGGAAAGGCAAAACATCGAAGTCGCTCCTTGTCGCTTCCATTTTGAGTTTTTGACAGTTTTTATTTTGCTTATGTACATATTATATCTTTTTCTTATTTGTAGCATATGTAGAAGAGGGTCACCTGTTTGTTAGTTTTTTAACAGGAGAGTCCAGCAAAAGGCTAACGTAAAGTGTAAACATGTACATGTTCAACTCATGCACTTTTATTGTATTTACCTAGCTTTAATTCTATTAGGTTACCTACTGTATGCAGAGCAAGCATTAAACAAATATGAGAAATTATAAGACTTCAAAAGCTTACAAACAGACATATTAAACGCAAATTGCTATAAATAGCAACGTTACAGTCTAGTAATATAATATGATGATTTGTTGTGCTTTTGTTGTATGTAGGTCTATCACTAAAATATCTTGCAAGTCCTTCTAAACGTTTCTTTATAAAGTATACAAAGCATATACATTGATATGGAAACACAAAATTCAACGTTTTGAACAATTTGAGCATCGTGACTTTGTAAAGACGTATAGGCCTAATGATTTAATTGTGTTACATTCCACTGGAAGTCACCAAAATGAGCTTTTTTAAAAGTCTCGTGTGAGGCTCCAAGGCAATAACCCAAACTAGTTTTTATATATAACATGTACTCATGCTATACCATTCCGTGGATGAATTCGAAATATAAACAAATTCACTATTATCGCACATGGTAAATTTCCCCTTCAAATCCAGCCACAAAATTCAATTCTAAAATTTGACTAAAAATAGTCAATTTCAACAACGTCTGTCAGGCCAGTTAAAGCCTCCTGAACCATTCTATATTGATAACAGTGTTCTTTAATACTTGAATTATAGTCATTAAACCATCAAAACTATCTACGGGCAGTTTTGAATCCGTCGCGAAGTGATGAAATTGACCATGGCAACGGCGTTGTCTGCGGCTAATTATAGCCTTCCAAAGACAAATTCTTGATTTCTGATATTTGTACGTTTATCGACCAAATATTGAATATCTAATCCAAACACCATTTATAACTAGGTATTACCTAAATTTAAGCAAAATATGAAAGAAATCTATTTTTCATCTATTGCCACTGTTTGCTCGAATTTTACGGACTGTCGCTCTTAAGATCTTATATCATTCTGTTAAACTTAGCGTAATTCAGCTGTGAAATTTTCTGAGGCTGTAAGTTCTAAAGTTCAATAAACCATCTATCTCTATCTCTTCATGATAATGGTTTTGTCTTGTTGCGAATTGCTTGCGGTTTTAAGAGCGGTTGTCTGTAATAGTCAGGTAACACGTGTAAAATGAGAAAATTCAAAATCTTTCAAACTTTGTCGGAATGTAGGCCTATTTGAAGTATTAATGTTGTGAAAGTTTTATTTCGATCGGATAAATATTGAAGGAGAGAGACGTCGAAATTGGTTTTCCCAGGCCACTTTCGCTTTTAGAGGTCATTTTACGGCACTATCAAAATCGCTCTATTTTGCACGATAATGGCAATATTTCACAAAATATGATTTCATTTTATAAATTAGAGTTATTAATTGAGTAGCAGACGAAATTTAGAGACATTTCTGTTAAAAGTGAATATTTTACAGATTTTCTTAATGTTTTTTTATTTTTGAACCTCTTTATTATATGCCATATTAGGCAGCAAATATCTTTATTGTTACATCGATTCAGACAAAAGTTCATAACCAGGTCAAAGAAGTATGTTTTCGCTTGCTATTGATCAAATAAAATTTTGGGGCAACTTAGAATTGAATTTTTGACGAATTTTTTGTAACCCCTATTTGACCCGAATAACCGCGTAATTTATGTTATGTAATCAACGTCGAGTCATGTAGTTCTATAAATAACCAAAGAGCTTGTCAAAGCGTTTATTTCTTCAAGTAAACAAGCCTAGGCCTATAAAACTACCTTAGCTACAGCTGTACGACTGGCAAAAAGCATTTAGATCTAAATCACACTGTTTACATTCGCTTATTGTTCAGGCATTACCTATAATATCAGCCTAGTTCCAGGCTCTCTCTCTCTATTCGCTGCTTTGACATATTTAATTAAGTCTTAAAAGTTTTATGCCTGGGTGTGCTGTGCGGAACGCTTCAGCGAGAGAGCCTAGCAGATTTTGGTAAAATGGTCCCTGAGGTCAACAGTACTTTTAATGTTGATATGGCATGCACTTGGTCGCTCACAAGAGACTGCCCCTGCCACCGTTCTTAATATGCATGTTATGTAATATATATTTGTATATAGTGAATTAGGTTGGTTTGGTTTTTTTCTTCTTTTTTTGGAGGGGGTGCGTCTAGCATGGGTCTCGTTGTCCCGTTTGCGCTATCTCCTTTGGACTTAAACTTGTAAATGTTTCTACTATATTTGTCCAATAAAGCTGATAACTAAATAAATAAATAATCACATTAACTAAAAAAACATTTTATGACTGAACTAACCTATTATTAGTTTATAAATGTCGCGTTAAATTGTATTAAACATCTTTAAAGGCCTTTAAAGTTGCAACAATTTTGTACACTAATTTATCGAAATTATTCTTTTATTCGCAAGACGATCTACTGTTTTGCTGTGAATAACTATATTTGCGAATCGGGGATGATGATTTTGACATTATTGTTCAAATATTATGGATATACCATTTGTAAACAATGTACGTTTTATACACTGTACGGGCTAATAATATATGTATCCGTTCTATTTAATAATTGTATATGTGTTTGTATATTTTTCAAGCACAAGGCTGCTTCTTGCCAAAATTGAGAAAATATATATTAAAGGTAGGTTACAGTCCCTTCTGCGCATGTCTGTGATTGTTTTTGCCGGGGGACTCCACCGGAAGTTGGGCATCTCGGTTTATGCTCGGTTCAGTCTCATTTCTGGCAATAAAACGCGCGTTGTTTTTTTCGCAAGCGAAGGAGTGAAGCTATATTGAACTTTTTTGAGCGACAATCCTTCAAATAACGAGTTTTTGAGGCAACATGACGAGTAGGAAAGAATACCACGCTAGCAGGGATGCTTCCAAAGTGTATCAAAGTGCATCTATTTTATTGTTTTCCTCGATGGAGAGCGTGTCATTTCTGTTTGCGTTTCTCCATGATATACCTACATCCTCAATCTTCTACTAAAGGTTTTCAAGAAAAGAATCCAAAAAGGATTGAACATTTCACCCAACATAGCTGCTATTCACTCCCTTCACTGTGGATACTTCAGTGAAATCGCTTGTTGAAGCCAATCAATCGAGGTTTTAATGACTATAAAATTCTCTTTATTTACTATTTTAAATTTTAATTATACACTATCGTTACATACGAACTGTTCTATCTCTTTTATTTACAAACTGAAACCCATATAATTAAGGCCTAAAGATATGATACTCGTGAGTAGGAGTTGTCAATGAAAGAGTGTTAATGAGCAATTTGGAGTCGACATGTTTTGGATGACTATTTATATAGTGTTTATTGTCAGAGTGATAAATGATATAAATTAATCTACTTGACCGTGCTTTACTGTCTTTGACTGTCTTCTCATGGACAACTTGTGCTCACTTAATAGAAACACATAAAAAGTTTCTCTGATCAAAGTATATTTTAATCAAAGCAGCTTACAGCCCTCGAAACCGCATTCGGCAATGCCGACCTAAATGCCGACCTAAATGCCGACCTAAATGCCGACCTAAATTCCGATCTAAATGCTGACATATCATCCTCCCAGGCCGGCAAATTTTTGCCGACGTTAATTCAGCAAAAGTAAGAATGTTTCGGTACTGATAGCTGTTAAAATGTCAGCGATTATAAAATTTGATTCGTAGTTGGATTAACTAAACACACCAGTTTGGTGTAAGGTTTAAAAATTGACGTTTAAAAATTAAATTAAATTAGCTCATGTAACCGGGCTGGCTCGCCTCCATATAAACACCGCCTAGGACATTTAGTTTATAAAACATTTTGATTACAAAAACTTTTTTTATGTAAACAAACTCAATAAATAATTACTAGTATATTTTTTCACCCTAACTGTGACTAAAAGCTTACCACAATCATTGCACAAGGTTTCTAAAAAAATAGTGTTTAAAAAAGTTTTAAAAAGTTTTAAAAGAGTTTTGAAAAGAAAACAATTTAAAAAGTTAGATTTTTAAAAAAGTTAAAAAAATTTAAAAAGTTGAAAAAATGAGGGTTAGGGGTTAGTGGTTAGGGGTTAGGGGTTAGGGTTGGGGTTAGGGGTTAGGGGTTAGGGTTAGGGGTTAGGGGTTAGTGGTTAGGGTTGGGGTTAGGGTTAGTGTTAGGTGCCGCGAATTTATTATTATGATAAATTCAAAATTTGCTGCGAATTTATCATAATGATAAATTCGGACGTGTTTAAGAATTTACTCATATAGTAAATTCAAAGGTGGAGCTCATGCTGAGATTGCCTCCTACACAAAGCAATCTGAAACACAAGCCAGTCCATATTGTTGTACTATTTTTTCCAAGTTAGCCTAAACAGGTTCTTATGTGAGTGGTGCTTTATACCTGAATTCATGTCACAAACTGTAATTATATTTAGTATATTCAGTACTTTCATGGGGGCACAAGCCCTTGAGTCATATTCATGCCTATCCCCTTGGATCAGCCTAGACCTAGGCCTTCTAGTCTTATTTATATATTTTTAATATTCAGCGCTTTTTCACATGAAAAGACTGGGACTAGGTGATTTGGGGGCGGGGCGGAGGAAGCAAGCCTAGAAGGCCTAGTGGATTTCCCAACAACAAGGCCAAAACTGCCCTGAAACTGCCCTGGTTGCGAAATGCCCAATTATTGCGTTCTCGAACAGAATTATTTGCAACTTAACGGCGAATTTAAACCGATACAGGTAAAATAAACTCATTTATAGTATAAACTTACTATTTTTATTTGTATCACGTCTAGAAAATCGTTTTTTTTATCATAAAGTTCGAAGCAACACTATTTAATATTTAATATGTTGACAAGGTGTAGCGAAAGCACAAAATGAGTCAAAATATATACCAAAAGTAGAATCTTTCATGAAATTTTGTTTTATACACAACTACATTAATATATATTTTCTCAATTTTGGCAAGAAGCAGTCTTGTGTTTGTAAAATATACAAAATAAAACGGATACATATATTATTAGCCCGTACAGTACTGTATATAAAAACGTACATTGTTTACAAATGGTATATCTGTAATATTTGAACAATAATTTCAAAATCCTCATTCCCAATTCGCAAATATAGTTATTCAAAGCAAAACAGTAGATTGTATTGCGAATAAAAGAATTATTATTTTGTGCCGTTTCGCTACACCTTGTCAACATATATAAATAGTGTTGCTTCAAACTTTATGATAAAAAACCCGATTTTCTAGACGTGTATACAAATAAAAATAGTAAGTTTATACTATAAATGAGTTTATTTTACCTGTATCGGTTTAAATTCGGTGTTAAGTTGCAAATAATTCTGTTTGAGAACGCAACAATTGGGCATTTCGCAATCAGGGCAGTTTCAGGGCAGTTTTGGCCTTGTTGTTGGGAAATCCACTAGGCCAGAGGAGGAATGAGGGTCTTCCCGAAATGCAACGCGCGAATCAGTGCGGCTCATTATTATACAAGCTATTTATTCTCAACACGCCGTTCGATTAAAAATTGTTGAAATATATTGCGATTTTTGCTGTGAAGATCTCGTTTTCTCAAAGGTATGTTTTGATAACCTTTATGTTTAGTAATTTAATAAAGGAAGTTTTGAATAATTTTGTATATATATCGCATTTCACTTATGTTAAATTCCCATTGTATTTATGCATATTTTGGGTGTTGGAAAAGTGGCCTTGAAATATTCTGGAGTAAATTGTACTTTTTTACAAGGAAACTAAAATAAAATTACATCAGTGAATTCAAGAATGTTTACTCTTTATTTTGATACTTTAAAACATGAATTTACTCCATAAAACCGAAGAGTTATCGCGGTTTGAAAATGGGCTATTTTTGCTGTATTCGATAATTAGCAAAAATAGCTCATTTTCAAACCGCGATAACTCTTCGGTTTTATGGAGTAAATTCATGTTTTAAAGTATCAATATAAGGAGTAAACATTCCTGAATTCACTGATGTAATTTTATTTTAGTTTCCTTGTAAAAAAGTACAATTTACTCCAGAATATTTCAATGCCACTTTTTCAGCACCCAAAACATGCATAAATACAATGGGAATTTAACATAAGTAAAATGCGATATATATACAAAATTATTCAAAACTTCTTTTATTAAATTACTAAACAAAAAGGTTATCAAAACATACCTTTGAGAAAACAAGATCTTCACAGCAAAAATCGCAATATATTTCAACAGTTTTTAATCGAACGGCGTATTGAGAATAAATAGCTTGAATAATAATGAGCGCACTGATTCGCGCGTTGCATTTCGGGAAGACCCTCATTCCTCCTCTTGCAGTTTCATCTACTATAACATTTTTTCACAGGCATACATTGTGCCAACAACCGACGAGGCCATCACACTATCATATTTCACACTAAACCTTTTGAACGAACATTTAGGGACTATTATATTGTGGCATAAATTTATTACTAGGACCGGTACTGTGTAATTTCACTAACTTTAAGATGCTCTTTCTAGCTGTAGTCATGGATTTTGTTCTTCCTGTCTGGATCAAAATTTAGTCGATACCTGGATTCATCAATTTATCCTTAAACGATTTCGCCTCCCGGACAAAACAGATGTCATGAAATTAGACCCGGGAATAAAAATTATGCGACCCGCGAAAAAAAACCGCGAAAAAAACCCGCGACCCGCGAAAAATACCCGCGACCCGCGAAAAATACCCGCGACCCGCGAAAAATAGCCGCGACAATTAGATTATCTCAATGATTAACTTTTTAGTTGTACATTTCCCCCTAAATTTGACAGTTACAAAGTTCTGAAATCGGTCTGTTCGATTGATTGTTAGTCTGACTATTCTTTCAGATCTTAAGGAATAAGTGTGGTCCGACGTAGGAAGCTGCATGTTTGTGAGTAAGAGTATTTCAATTTTCTCTCAAGATTGAAATCGTACACGTATTTCAATCTTCTCTCGTTGTTTAACTTCCTTCCATTTTACTGATATTTAAACATTTGTGCAACATTTTTTAATGGTAAATTTTGAACGGCCATCATACAACCGACTCTTTGGTGCAAAATCGATAAATTAATATTAATTAAATTAATATTAGTTAATATGGTATTGGTATAGTAATATAGCATGGTCCTTGTTTTTGAAGATCAGGAATCTCATTTTCGCTGTGATACTGTGTTAGTGCGCAAAACTTGTCCACAATGTTTTTCAGCTGTCTTGCAAAACGTCTTATAAACTGTCAGGTACAAGTGAATGAAGTAAATGGGCTATTAAAATTTTATATATTATTAGATTTGAGTAGAAAACCCGCTAACTCGATCTCCCTGCTAGGTCGAAGTACTCGAACTATAACAATACAATAGCGAATTTTAATACAAACATATAGATGCAGTACATGTTATAATTGCACGATTGATTCTCAAAATTGAAAAATCAGTTCTCTGATATATATATATATATATATATATATATATATATATATATATATATATATATATATATATATATATATATATATATATATATATATATCTATACACACACTATATATATCGTACAAGATATCTAATATACTCTGATTTTTGTTTTTCGTGCGGATGTTAGCCGGCGATCTCATTCGCATTAAAAGCTTATTTTCCTGTTTTTGGTTGCTTTATATATCCACGATATACATATATGTTTCTGCCAGGGCGTATTTCTGGCACATTGTTTCACACCGTCAAATTTTTAATGAGTTCTACATCATATATTTTGGGAGTAATTAAATTTCAACATCGTTTTTAATGAAAAAATTTAATTCTGGAAACTATATAATAATCAACACACAACTTAAAAGCGCTGTTACACCGAGAACATGAATAATTCCAATGCTGATTAAAAATTGAGACACTAACACTGCTGGTGCCTTTTTTATTCTGGTTTCTGGATCAAGTCTTTGCGACGAGTGTTATCATTAAGTGTCAATTAAAAGGCACCAATTCTATAATTTGTACTACTTTTACCCAAGTCAGTCCCTATTACAATGTTTAACAGTATTGTACAGTACAGTACCCATAATCACTTTTTGATTAAGTTTTGACAAAAATTGAAGCATTTGTTGATGAGAAAAAATACTCATTATATAAATGCGTTAAAAGGTGCGCGAAATTAAATCGCCCGAATTTAAAGCTGAGCGAAAATGGGTACGACGCGAATTTTAATACAGGTAAGGTAAAAGTACACTCGAGGGTTTCACATGGAGATTCGAGGGAAAGCAAAACAAACTGTCCCTGAGGGAACAGACATTTGGTATTTTGTTATTATTATAAGCGACGAGGAAAAAATAAACGACATTCACAAAACAATTCGGCTATTTCATGAATAAAAGTATTTAATATAAATGATTTTTACAATAAAAGAACCTGCTAAGAAGTGTTTCAGCAGCATTTCTGTTGCCTGTTCTCTGTTGGATACTCTCATGTATGCTTTTCGTAAAAGGCGTTCCTTCTAAAATGTTTGATTGCATTTTGAGCATTTAAGTATACGTAGCAGGTCGGTTTTCACTTTCTGCCCAGCGGGTATACATTGTACTTAGCTTGAGCGCAAGTCATACATATACTTGTATTTGTTTGTAAGGCCCCATTACATGAGACCGGGGCGAAGTCAAACCGGGAAGAAAATTGAAATTGTCAACATGTTTACAATGACCGGTACGAAAATCACAAGTGAATTTTCAATTTATTTCCCTTGGGAGGCAATTTAATTTCCTTTTTAAATGGCTTTTGTTAGCATGTGTTGTTCCAATGGAGTCAAGGTAACAGCCGAGACGGTCTGAAATGTATTTGTGTTTACATTCATCCTGTTCTGAATTCATGCCAGTCTGAGTGAAGTCAGTCGGTTCGGTCCAGCAGGCGGAATGACTTGAGACCGTTCTGAGTTATTTTTAGTCTCACGTAAACATCTATCATAAATAATATGACCGAAACGAAATGGGCGTATACGTTTTCGCAGCTATATTTCATTAGGCCACCTAATATTAATATTTAGATTATCAGTTTAGCGTCCTCAATTTTGTTTTTTATTTTCAAAATGCCTTTATTTAATAATATTTATTGTAAAATCTCCCAACGTTTTGCATGTAATATATAAAATGGCGATTTGTGCTTCGACGTTGCCGTATTAAATCGAACTATTCAACTGCCATTATAAGTTTGGGTACACATTTTTCATTCAATAATTAACACTATTGATACAAATGGCTTATCTGTGACATGCATTGTCGTTGCTCAGCAGTAGGTAATGTAAATTGACGATTAAAAAATAATTGCAACTGAGTCACATTATCTTAGTGGATATAACAGCGAGGATTTCTAAATTGAGAAATACGGGCGATACCCACAAGGACGATTATCTGAGCTATGCAATAATGACTTCATTTGAACCCTAACCCTAATCTAAGGCCCCGATTACACTATACCGGATTGCATCGAAGCGACGCGATTTCTGTACCGGATTGGCCTCTTGTTTACACTACGCCACTGTAATCCGGTACGTGCTGCGGCGCGAAAATCGCTTCGCTTTGGAGGTGATATGAAAAGTAATCCGGTACGTACTGTACCGGATAAAACCAAGTGTAATCAAGCAATCCGGTACGCTCCGGTACTATAAATAGGTTTCGGCAAGTATATTTTAACATTGTCGTTTTATTTACTCGCTTCTAAATATTTTATAGCTGTTGTTTGCTTCGCTTTACAATTATTTATTATTTCTAGCGAAGACAAATAAAGATAGCGGTAATAACATTGACTTCTTGCTTTCAAAAGGGCAAAATTTAATGAAATACTCGTCAATTTTCGATAAGAGCGAGACAAAGCAACGTCGGGCGGTCAAGCTTTGTAAACAAAGTTATAATTCACAAGTACTGTCGAGAAAACGTCCAAAATGGTCAAAACTTATTATTTGTTTCCGTGGCAACGATAAAAGATACGAGCTGGCGACAGAGCGAAGCGGCATAGTGAAAACACCATTGATTTTGGCTTCGGTGTGAAAATTGATCCGGTATGAAAATCAATCCGGTATAGTGTAATCCCAGCCTAAACCTGACGACCTTCATTTTTTGACGGTTTGTGCCAGTGTAGGTATGTAGTGGCCGTATATAGTGCCAACTTCCTTTGATAGGAAATGAAATGCTACTGCCTGAAAAATACAAGGATCGGGCGAAGGCCCGTTGGGAAGGTCCGCACTAACTAACTCCCCGACAAATGAAAGTTGATCAATTGAAAATTTAATTATTTTTTTTATATCGCCTTATTACAAAATTATTTCAATATGGCGTACAAGTTTGGGCAAAAGTTGTTGATAAAATTATGATGCGTCTCTGATGTTGCAGAATGATTCTAAATATCTTACCTAAAATATCCCGTCCCTTCCCTAGCAATAAGACAGCGTGTGAAATATGGGGAAATAAAACAATATTTGGTTGCTGAGCAGGGGGCTAGAAGTCTATTGGAAGTTAAGTTATTAATGCGTTCCCTTAAAATTGTCGGTGTATTTTATGAGGCAATATTATTCAGACAACTAACAGACTATTCGCTTAATGTTGCCAAATTTCGCCTAATGTCGCGCAGTTTCTCCCAGCGACATATACTACTTTTCTTTGAAAATTACCAATGTCGCACATAATATAACGGTGACCTTGGCCTCCAAAGTAGGCTTCATGTCAAATTGTTGTTTCATGTATTTATCATGCGTGACGCAATCATTCAGAGCAAGCACATTTCACTTCACGCACATGGCTTGTGATATTTTTCTGTGTTGGTGTTGTTTACTCAGGTGAATATGATGTTTGTGATGTTACTCTGAGTGTATATCCACACCGGGCGAGCTTGAAAAATATGCCTGACCACGGTGGGAATCGAACCTACGGCCTTCGGAATACTAGCCCAATGCTCTGCCAACTGAGCTACGCTTGTAATTTGTCAACTGAGCTACGCTTGTGATTCGTCTTGATGAAAACGCTCTATTCTTTAAAAAGACAGATGATGTTTAGTAAGAAAAATGCAAGTTTGCGTAATCGGCATGATAATATAGCAGTCACGCTTTTTGCAATGTATAGGAAGTATAAGAACGCAAGTTTATAAATTATAACGTTTTTATAATACACGTTATAGGATTGTCATTCTGGCGCATGAAAATGACTGCTGACGCCTGAATTCGTATTCCGATATTCAAGGCGAAATTTGGGACGTGACCTCTTTATGCGCATTTATTCGTTTACATACACCAGAATAAGAATATACCACTAATATCGTATTGTGTAGATATAGGCCTTAATGCAGTTCACGTCTTTCCATAGCTCCAAATTTTATTTCTTCTGAGCTTTCGAGCGGAGGACTACCCAGCGAGCTCCTTATCTATCTGGAGCGCGAGAACTCTACTATAGAAATGGGCTGGAACTGACGTCGAATAGCTCCTTCAATTTGTGCCATCTTGGCAAGGAGTGTGCCGAAATTTCGTATTTTGACATCGATTTAAAGAATATCACTATGATTTTATGAACTGATAACTTGGTTAGCGACACGGTCCGTTAGAAAAATCTGGAGTTAGGCCGGTGGTGGGAAATGGTATAAAAGCTGTTCACGACCTTCATAGATATTGGACGTCAATGCGCGCCATCCTTCGCCATCCTGGCTTCATTTTTCTAATAGATCGAATGACTGAAGTCAGTCTTGCTTCAGAAATACAGCTAATCCAAGAAAAGTTATCCTTTGCAAACCTTCAACTCTAAACCTGAAAGCTTAAACTCTAAGCGCGCAAAGCTTAATGGGAGCACGAGTTTCAAGCTTAATAGTCGAATATTGCACCTTTTGTGAATGAATTATTCGCACAAGGAGATATTTACCATGTCTGTAAGAAATGGGCCCCATATATGATTTCTAAGCTGATTAAATGATGCTCCCATTATGCTTTGCACGCTCAGAATTTAAGGTTCAAAGTTTAAGGTTTGCAAACGACAGCCTTTTATGGAGCTCACTTGAACAACCACATATTATTTTCTCACTTTGTTAACTGCAGGTTGACGATCATTTGCTACATGATATTTGTAGTCCGAAAAAAACGTCTTCAGGTTCAATAAAGGCTTTATATCAAGTTTAATTACCAATCCTCCAAAAGTTATATAGTTGCTATTCTAGCTAAGTAATCCACTAGCACTGACTCTCCCATTTTGGACAGACCGCAGATAGATTTACTTTTAGTTAATGTTATTATATTAAATGTTCAGGTGCATTAAAAGCTTTATACCAAATCCAGAAACCATCAAAGTTACTAGTAATTGTTGTTCAGTTGATAGCAGTAAGCTGGCTATGTTTGCTGTGAAGGCGCGAAATTTCAGAAAAGTTGTAAGTGTATTTCCCGCCGAGGAGTGCTTCTGGACAATAACAACGCCACTCCAATCTTTCTCGAGTTTTATGGCCTCCCAGTCTTGCTAGAAGTCGCCCTGAACATGGAGAATCGGGAATTTTGTCGTTGCACCATTTTGTTCTCTTCGCCAGAACAGTAAACCCTGCATAAAAGAACAATGTAATCTGGATAATGCTTGGCTCAAGGCATGCGCTACGCGTACTAGTGCTATAGGCGTACTTGGGCTCGGCTATAAGATCGACATTCTAATAAAGTTATCATCATCATCATCATCATCATCATAAGGCCGTAAGAATGTTCCGAACTTTGTCACACTCCATTCTAGTGGCTTAATCAGGGAAAGTCTAAAGCGTTAGGCAAACCAATAAACATTGTTAGTCCCAGCCATGTTTCCCGAAGATAGATAAACAAGAAACACTGTTATTACCAGCCATGTTAATTTCCAAAAGATGGATAAACAAGTGAATATTGTTTCCCAGCCATGATTCGTAAAGCGGAGCAAACGGCAAAATGTTGTTTCTGCAACAAAAATCTCACTTGGGGAACAAAAAGAGTTTCTTTGTTGGGAAACACTCCTTCTTAAGGATAAAAATTCAGGCCGGCTACTAGTGTGGGCACTTTCGAGCAAATGCTTTTGCTACAAAGTTTTGGCTACAACGTATTCCATTTTGCCCAGAGCTGGGGCGCAGCGTGGCTCCTGTTAACTGATTGGAATTTTATTTAGCTGACAATAAGCGGAGGTCCAACGAACTTATTAAGATCCTCTTACCTGGCAGATGGATTTCACTATTCCAGTTCATGCTTCCATTGGGGACATACTTCGCCAAGCTTCGCCAAGACATCACACTTCCATGTACATTGAATCCTCCAGATGACATAGCTATAACATTACCCGCTGCTATTTCATAATCCCAAATATTTAGCTGTGTCAGCTTTCCTGTTGCATCGCCCAAACCAATGCTAAAATTCTTTCCTGGAAGTAGTTGTGTTTCCAAAGTCTCATTTTGTATCTTGCTATCAACTGCGTAGCCGTCATAAAAATAAGTGACTGTTCCCGCAATTCCGTTCCATTGTATACAAAAAAAATGCCATCGTCCGAAACCAGTTACAACAGTCCTGGGAGACAAAAATATTAATAATATATAATAATAGGGGTCTGGTTGCTCAAGTCAGCCGAGCCAGGGGCTCACCTAAGATCCTTTGCAAATAATTCCACACACCTTGTGCTAGAAAAACCATTAATTGTGGAAGCCATGAATTTTGAACCGGTGCTAAATACAAATGTGTTCAGGGTATCATAGACAAACAATGTATTTCCAACGCAGCTCCTGCACCAAAAACAGCTTGATAAAAAGCTCGTGGTTTTGTATGGTCCTGGATAATTCACATTCTCGAGTGGTAGAATGATATCGTAGTTCGTTCCATTACCTAAATTGATTTAAATGTTGAAGATTGTATTAGTGTTGCAGTATTTAGAGAACAGGGCCTTTTTTAAGGATTTTCCCATGGGGGGGGGAGCATTTTTTGAAAAGGGACCTTTCTGTAAGATGACATATTACAGGGAGATAGCAATAGCTGAGGACCACGTGTGTGACCAACAGACCATGCACGCATGAATGGGGGGTCTGGGGGTGTGCTCCCCCCGAAAATTTTTGAAATTTGAAGCACGAAAATGCCATTTCCTGCATTCTGAGCATCCAAATTTGCTCTAAAATTTATGCTAACTATACTTGTATTTGAAATAAAAGAAGGGAAAAATGCACAAAAAGTAAAAAAGAATATTAACTGTACTAGATTTATCATTATACTTATTAGAGAGGGATACCAATGACCGAAGGCCACATGTATGGGGGCATAATCTCCAGAAAATTTTTCAAACTTGAAACCTGGAAATGCTCTTTCCCGCATTCTGAGCATCCAAAAAATAAAAAATTATTAACAATAATTTATTATTACTTAGTGGTAGAAAAACTTAACAATTTAAATTGATTTTGTTAAACAAGGACAAACGATAAAGCATAAAACTTACTTTCCGTTTATTTATTTGTTATTCTTCGCTGTTTTGTTGGTATAAATTTAGGAAACCTTGGGGGGCAAAATGTGATTTCGAGGGGGGGGGGCACAAGGGGGGACTGAGGGAGCATTTGCCTTGTATGTTAAAAAAGGGCACTTGTATGTTAAAAAAGGCCCTGTTAGAGAATGTGACTTTCACCTTTTTGTTAGGATTCAGATCCTGCTGTAGTTGTTACAATATAACTTGGCCTCGAGTTCTTCTACATTCTGGTTTTCATTCTGTAGTAATAATGGACTAGTAAGGACAGACCTCGCGAATTATTTTCATTAAAACCAACCTGAAAAAGCTGCCGTAGATGGACGAATAATTCTTAGATCAGATATTAAATCCTTCACCATAAACCAAGTGATCAAATCACCATCTCTTGACCCAGGTCTTTTAGCTATCTCTTCAATCTCACCACCCGTCTTCGCTGTGCTCCATAGATTCACACGACTTACATTTCCAACTAAATGGTAAACTACTCCATTGTCAAGGATTTTCCCGATGGTGAGCACACCACCTGATGATATTTTCCCTTTTGTGGAAACTTTGGTCGCCCAAAGAACACCATCAATAAGTAAAATCCACTCTCCAGTAACATCAGACCATGCGAACCCCACATGGTGCCAGTAACCATCGTTTATAGGTATGGTATGTGTACTGTAAAAACCAGTTGGAAAAGTAATATTAGAATCGTTTTCCTGAGTCGAGCTTGCTAGCAGGTGCGCAACTTGACTGCTGGTCTGACTTGATGTGCCTGAGAACCCTGTCTTGGTTCTCTTCTGTACTTGAAGAGTTCTCAGGGTCCTTCAGATTCCCCCCTCACCTAGGTTACCCCTCGCCAAGAACTAATCTTTCAATCTTCGCTGTGTTCTGCAATCAAACATTAAGGAGTTTACACATGTAAGACGGCGACGTCAGGAAGACGGCCAATGTTTGAAATAAATGATTGTATGGAAATATTGTCTTGTATTTACTTTCGTATGAATGTAATACAGTTTCGAACGAGTAAAACCGAGTTTTAACCGTCATTTGTAATCCAACTCCAGAGGCATGATCTTCATCATCCCCTCCCCGGTTTATAATTTTTTTTTAGAAAAACTTACTCAACATCTGGACCAAACAAATTTCCAGAAAATGAGGCGATTGTCGTCCCGCTTGTATTCCAGCTTGTATCATCTGAGCGAAACGCAAGCGCGAACATTTCTGTCGAGTTTTTAGCGATGTATGAGACCAGAGGGTATTTAAGAAATCCTGGATTAAACTTAATCCATGCGGTGAACGTGAACTCATTGAAATCCATATCTATTTTTCCCAGCTCTATGAAGTTGTTAGCTGTGGTGTTTGGGAAGTTGATGTCGTAGTCATCTAAAATAGTGGAAAATTGATCGTATTGCTAGGTTTCACTAAACACTATCGTGCAGCAGATTGTGGTCAACCTGCAGTTATCAGAGTGAGAAAATAATGGAGGAAATAAACAAGAATAAAGTTATAGTACTTACAAAATTTTTCATATTGACAATATTTTCCATAATAAATATCAGAACATTCACATTTGAATCCGTCAGGCTCACAGCTGTCAGCCAAGCATCGTCCAGCCCCATTGCACAAATTCTTCTTCGCACAGTCAGGCTGGGAATGGAAAAACAAAATACTTGAATTCTTATTCTTAGTATTTGAATTGATGTGATGTTGGAAGTTTTGATGTATTTATGACTTTTTATTTGAAATGATGCAGTTGGTTCCTACTGTAGAACCCAGACAAAAGCTTTAGAGTTTGGTAGAGTAAAATTGGATGCATGCTTCTAACATATGTATACAAAATAAAAAATGTAAAGCAATACGCAATTCCTTGGAATACTATAAGTGACAACTAATTTGATAATTTCGTACCGATTCAATTGTTTCTAAAGTATATAGTGTCCACTTCTCCTTTCCATCATTTTCCAACATTGTTGAAACTTCAGATTCACCTTCGGTTATTTGGCAGTTGACATCGTCATGAACGTCTCTGTGTTTGAACGCCTCACATGTTTCTACGGCTTGGCAGAGATGCGCACATTCCAAAACTGAATCGACGAAAACTTGCTTTGCAACATTAACACTCATTGGTTCTGAAAAATTAAGATGTACGATTAGAAGAGTATCTTTCAAAGACATTATTGAATGAAGAGATCAGAAGAAGATGTGAGGTAGTAGACATTGCAGAGAAGATATGAGAGAAGCAAGGTTGAGATTGTACGGACACGTAGTAAGAATAGATGAAGGAGATCTGGTAAGAGACATTGTGGAATGAACGCGCTGCTAAATGCTGGAATGATCTCCCTGAGGAGTTACGTGGGTTACAATTCACGTTAGTTAAATTTAAAAAAGTTAAATTATTATAGGTAATGGCATAGCAGTCAGGACGATTAGTGATTAAATGTACCCGAAAGCCGAGAGAGGTTTAGTAAAAGTTTACTAAACCTTTCGAGGCTTGAGGGACATTTCATCACTAATCGACCGTAATGCCATGCTATTACTTTGAAATATCATAGTTGCCGAGGGAATCGTGCGTGGTGTGTTGTCTGTTTTGAATGCTGTTTGATTGCCTTATGATTGTGGTACCAACACTTTTCATATATACGCACGCGCAGAAACACATCTCCGTGTTCATTCGTTTTAGGCATCCGCATAAACGGAATTTTATACCACATATATATACCCAACATATTTCAAATAGAGCAAAAGTAATTTAAACGAAAAACATTCGGATTTACTGTGTATTTCAATCCTCTCTCGTTGTTTAACTTGCCCAACTCCATTTTACTGATATTTCAACATTAGTGCCAACATTTTTTAATGGCAAATTTTAAACGGCCATCGTAAAACCGAGTCCTTGGCTATATAGAGTCACAGACACTGCAAAATCGATAAATTAATATTAAATAAATATTAGTTAGTATGGTCGCAAAACATAATGAGCTATGATGATGAAAAATAATATAGCATGCAGTATGTGTACAATATATATTAGCATTTTATGCTGAAAGAGATATATACCGGCATTACGAAAACGAAAAACAAACATTATAGTAATTTAAAATACAAAGAAGTAAGCCGAAAACTACGAAAATAAAAAGAACAGATATAAAGCCGTCATACACGCGTAAAAATCTCACAACTTGTTAACAAGATAGATGTGTTCGCAACTTCGCATTCGTAACAGGCTTCATTAATGCATGTATAGTAGGCCAGTCAACGGGTTTTAACAACGCTGTTAATCTGTTATTTTATCAAGTTGCTACAAGGTCGTCACTAACAACTTGTTGGGAATTGTTAAATTGCAGGGGCCAGTTGTATAAAATTCTTAATCACTTTTTTAATCACTATTTTGTAGTTAAATAGTGATTAACTCTCAAATACGCGCTTCTTATTGGATGACGTTTCCACTTAACTATAGTTAACTTTAATCACTTTTTTATACAACCGGCCCCTGGACGATAACAAGTTGTTGGAACAACTTGTAGAACAAGTCTATTGAGCTTAACAACTTTGTAGAAAGTTATCAACGAGCCGTTGACAACTTGTTAACAAGCAGTGCGATAACATCCATCCTGTTGACAAGTTGTTGGAACAGCATTGCTGTACACTGAGTCTGCTGCAGGTTTGTTACAACTTGTGGGTGTTTACGTGTGTATTGCTATATGATAAAAGAGTTTGTTTTTAAAACTTTGGGATGTTCACTGTAATGCCACATTGCTAAACGTGATAACACAAGGAACTATAATTCTGTATAGAACACTCAATATGATTTTTAATGATTTTTTACCTTTGCTTGCTTTGAAAATGCCTTGTCGACAAAGTGAGTTCTGTTGCGACGCATTTGATCTAGTTGTTAAAACCACGAGCAAGACATTCAAAAAGAACCACTGCATGTTTTGGAGGATCAGGAATCTCATTTTCACTGCAATACTGTGTTAGTGCGTAAAACTTGTCCACAATGATTTTCAGCTGTCTTGCAAAACGTTTTATAAACTGTCAAGTGCAAGTGAATGAAGTAAATGGGCTATTAAAATTTTAGATGTTATTGGATTACAATAGAACCCCCGCTAACTGGAACTCGCTCAACTCGAACTCCCCGCTAATTCGAACAAATTTCATTTTCCCTTGGTCAAATTTGCCCGATAAACACGAACTGTAATTTTGAGACCTGGATCAGCAAAGCTCAAAAATGTTAAAACATAGAGCAAGGGCAGGCAGGAAGCTCGGATTTCTGTTCGGACAAGATTCAACATGTTGCGTCGATCTTTACTGATCTAGCTTATAGGCCTACTGTTGATAGGTATACTGTACTGCATGTTAAACACTGTGATATAGGGACTGTTTAACTTATAGGCAACAGTATTACAAATTATAGAGTTGGTGCATTTTAAGTTAATTGACACTTAATCAAGGCACTCTCGCAAAGAATTGTTCGAGAAGCCAGAATAAAAAAAAACACCTCCAGCAGTGTTTATCAATTTTTAATCAGCATTGGAATTATTCATGTTCTTGGTGTAACAGTGCTTTTAAGTTTAAAGTGAGTGTTGATTGGTATAGTTTTCAGCACTTGTTTGCTTCATTCAACAGGAAGTTGAAATTTAATTACTCCCAAAATATATGATGTAGAACTCATTAAAAATTTGACGATGTGAAACAATGTGTCCGAAATACGCCCTATAGCTCAAACAGGTATATCGTGCATATAAAGTAACCAAAAAGAAGAAAACTTGCTTTTAATGCTAATGAGATCGCCGCCTTAAGAGCCTTACATCGCGAAAAATAAAAATCAGAGTATACTAGATATCTTATACGATATATTACAGAGAACTGTAAAGGAGATTAACATATAATTTTAAAAGTTCTTTAAAATGAAATAATAAAAAATATATATTGCCGTATCCCTTTAATTAGACTTAGTTGAATTAGACTTGTAAATACATGTAATTATTATATGCATAGTTAATATAGTATTAAGATTGGAAAATATGTAACTTTTAATCTTAACCGAGGGCCACTGGGTTATCAGTATCTTAAATACTGTCATGTGTCATCCTCATTAAATAAAGTCGCTTAACTTACATAGTTACCTTACCTTACCTTACCTTACCTTACCTTACCTTACCTTACCTTACCTTACCTTACCTTACCTTACCTTACCTTACCTTACCTTACCTTACCTTACCTTACCTTATACCTTACCTTACCTTACCTTACCTTATTATAATTAACTATGCTGATCGGTTTAGTTGTATATCATGCATAAATTGTGCTAATTACCCATCTTGTCTACTCTGCCGACAAAGCAAGGCAAACGTTTGCTAATTTCTATTCCAATCTTCATCCAAAATTAACTACAGTTTAAGAGGAGAATTTTTTGTATGTTACGTAACAAGCGCTCAAAATTAATGAGTATAAATACAACTTGGCACTTGCGGACTACATTCAATATTTTTATTTTTCGATACGTTTCTCGATCGGCAAACGAACTTAAAAAGTATATTTAGTATTTTATCTGTAAAATAATACTAAAGTGACTGAATAGATTTTAGATGGTATGCCAAAGAGAAAATGATGCCTAAAGTTCAGTAAGTTTTACTTATATTGCTGTAAATATGGCGTATTTTATTTGACACTTAATGAAAACACCGGTTGGGAAGAATTGTTTGAGATTCGAGAAGCCAGAGTGAAAAAGAACGAGCGGCAATGTGTCTCAATTTCAGTAATAGCCTCGGAATTATTCATGTTCTGTGCAACAGTGCTTTTAGTTTGAAGTGAATAGAGTGGAACAGGCCCATATTACTCGTCGACCCCGTTAATAGCCAATACCGTCGTCAGTTTATTACGGCCATTTAGACTAGGTTAATTTTATGCTGAAAGAGATATACTTAGCTACATTGCGAAAACGAAAAACAAACATACTAATTTCAAATACCATCATAAGTTTGCCATTATAAGTTTATGTACAAATTTTTGTTCCAATAATTAACACTGATACAAATGTCTTATCTGCAACATGCTTTGTTTTGCTAAGTAGAAATTGCAGGGACCGTGAAGCATGTTTAAAAGTTGGGGCGGGGGGGGGGGCAGGATAGTACGGTGGCTGTGTCACGTGCACATTATAGTAGAATGCCGAACTCCTGTCTAGCTAACTCGAACAAATTTCATTTTCCCTCAGTCAAATTTGGCGACGTCGATCAACAAAGCTCAAAATGTCAGACCGTAGCGCAAGGACAATTTCTCTTAAGTCAAGCCTAGTCAACAGCAATTTAATCTATATATAATATATACAAGCGTAATACAAAGAGATAAAAGATTCAACAAGTTGCGTCGATCATTACTGATCAAGCTTATAGGTACTGTACTGTTAAACACTGTGATATAAGGCCGGTTTACAGATGCAGCAAGCGTATTGGGCACGGCACCCCTGAAAATGGGCACCTTGCAAAAACTCCCACTTCGCTATTTACTCTTTATACGACAACTTTTTGTAAACGCACTTTTATGATAAGCAATTAAGTTAAACAGCGAGAGAAAGAATTGAAATACGAAGTAAATTCGAATGCTTTTTGTTCTTTGCTCTATTTGAAATATTAGCTGGGTTTACACGAGTGCTAATTTAACTTGTAAACAAACTATAACTCCGGGAACAGTGTGAATACACGCATATTCTTCCGGCATTATTAT